>CAHIKZ030004831.1:2055000-2110000 GCA_903632075.3 Acanthosepion pharaonis
ATTTAAAAAAAAACAAACACGATTCCACACCAAACACTGACGAAGGAATCGCAGGAATTGTGAAACATTTCCTAATTTAAAAATAAACTTTATAGCGCATCTGTCAACTAAATAAAAAACCCTAAAAATATACAAAGACTATTTTTGTCTATATTTCTGAGATGACATATTATATGCATTATTTACATCATTCGGACTATTGAACTGAACCCTTTATTTCGTTCACTGGGGTAGACTGTTCTAGTTGCACGTGCCAAGGAATCAGCACAAATGCTAGTTCACAAAAATCTCCTGAGCCGACCAAGCATAAAAATGAATACAATATGGGAACCAGTAATAAGGAGTGCCAGAGAAAAGCGATAACAACAACAAAAATTGCAATATGAGCTCTGGTAAAAACATGAATTGATAACAGCAAAAATTGCAATATGAGCACTGGTAAAAAATGATTGCTGAATACATTAGGTTTATAATACACAGAAATTCATACACTGATGTCCTCATAAAGGCATTAGTTAGATCCAGTAACAGGACCCAAAGAGTGTGAGTTCAATACCTGACTAAGGCAGTGGAGAAATATCAGAGGGAAATTAACATGAGATAACTAATAACTGACATCCATTAAATATGGCAAGTGGAACTAGAGCAGTCTACCCCAGTGAGCGAAACAGAGGGTTCAGTTTGACATTCCAACCACCTGAAGAAAGCCGGAGCATACAACGGCCAAAACGTTGTAATAAATATGGCAACAAAGATGAGGACAATAGACCGAATAATGTAAATCAGGACTATTTTTGTCATCTCTTTTTATGTAAGAAACATATATGGATATTTCTCATCAATATTAGCAAATAATAAACACTTCAAATACTTCGGTGTATGGATCAGTTACAACATATTTAGGAAATTGAAAAGAGAAAAGACTGTGTATTATTTACATTATTCGGACTGCTATCCTCATTTTCACAACATTTCAGCCATTGTACACTCCGGCATTCTTCAGGTGATTGAAATTTAGAAACACACCCTCTATTTCATCCAGCAGGATAGATTGTTCTTGTTCCACGTGCCATGCCTCTTCCGGATGTCTGTTATTTTCTTTTAACTCATCTCACCATTTTTTTTGGTTCACCACTGCTGGTGTTGAACTCACAACTCTTTGTTTCTATTCACTGGACTTAACCAATGTCTTTATGCCCTACACATTGCCAGTGGATAAAAACTTTGGTTAGATCCAGTGTCTAGACCCAAAGAGTTGTGAGTTCAATACCAGCAGTGTTGTACCAAAAAACTTGGAGATTTGAGTTAAACTGAGACATGCGGAAGAGGAATGGCACGTAGAACAATCACCTGAAGAAGACCGGAGCGTACAACGATCGAAACGTTGTGAATACAGAAGTTGAAAACAGGAAAAGCTGTGCTAGGGGTAGTTTTGCGTAAGGCCTCAATTTGCTAACAAACCAAAACATTAACCTTAAAACTCGTTTCATGTTCCAAAGTAGTCTCGTCAGATCGAGGTTTTAATATGATTGTCATGCACGGCGCCAAATTCATCCAGAAAATAAATTGTCGGCTGTATACTATTGCTTTCTTATATCAGTGGTTAAAAATAGACTCAAGCGAGTGAAGTGACTATCCTTTCTCGAACAACATTGCGTTAAAGAACCACAAACAAAGAACTGTACTAGATAACAAAAACATCATCAATTGACGAATTTGGACAGTAGCAAAAATTAAAATGAAGATCACATGTAACTCGAAGATATATATATATATATATATATATATATATCTCAATTGATAACAAATGCAAATGGAGTAAGAATCCACAGTTCGTAGCATTTACTTTAAAAAAGTGCTCAAGACAATGTAGAGCAATATATTATTATTATTATATTTTTATTGTAAAAGATTATAATGAAAAAACTTTTAAATCGCTACACAAAAGCTTTCATGTTTCAATACTTTGATTGTACTTCTTCAGGCAATGGTAAGTAACTTTACTTACCATCGCCTGAAGAATATATATATATATATATATATATAGGTAAAAAGTAAGAACAGTAAGATATATAATCCGGTGTTCTTATAGATATTTCTATTTTTACAAAATAGTGCTCAATGTAAATTTACAGAGCATTAATATTATATAAAGAATGGGCTTAAAAATTACGGTTAGCACTAAATTTAAAAAAAAAATGAACTTCCTAGATATAACGTTAGATTTAAAGAAAAATACATACACACCTTATAAAAACCTAACACCAATCCTTTATATATACACCCTAAATCAAATAACCCTTATCTATAATTAAACATATACCGTTATCTATCAGTAAAAGAATTAGTACAAATTCAGCAAATGACAAGATTTTCGATGAGCATATCAATTCCTATAACAAAGCTCTAAAAGAGAGTGGCTACAAAACCCCAAAACTAACTTATATAAAAAATGAAAATGGAAACCATAGAAAAAATAGATGTAGAAAAATAATTTGGTATACACCCACATACAACTAAATGGTAAAAAACAAATTAGGACAAAAATTCCTCGCATTAATAGTCAAGCATTTTTCTAGTGGAAGTAAACTAAGTACTATTTTCAATAAAAATACACTAAAATTGAGTTACAGCTGTACGGAAAACTTAGAAAAATTATTAAGAAACATAATGCTAATATCTTAAATAAACACTTATAACAAAACCAAAAAATTTAGACAATGAAAAAATAAAAATAAAAACTGATGAAAATAAAATAGAAATTATGTAACTTAGAAACCCTCAAAATTGCCTCTACAAAATAAATGTCGCACTGAATCATTGGTATACCAATACAATATCTCGTCAATTAAAAATCCTGAAAACATAAAAATATATATAGGTTGCACCAGGCTGAGTTCAAAAAGATTCAACCAACATCAAACTTCATTTAGGCTAAATAAATATAAAAATCAAACATCTCTCTCGAAGTATTTCTGGCACCTAAAAAAATCAAATAAAACACCTACAGTAAAATGGAAATTAATAAGAAAAGCTAGAATATGTAGGTCATTAAAATGACCCATGTCCACAATGCATACATGAGAAACTATATGTTACTAAGTTTATAAAAAACAAAAATTTACTGAATCAGAGAAATGAAATATCTATTTTATGCCGTCATTGTCAAAAATTTTCCTTAAATAATATTTAAAAATAAAAATAAATTTAAAAAGTGCGACCTGGTAATATACGTACTTATATTTAAAGGAAAAATAATTCTATATACTGTAAGTAATTCTATTACATTTACCAAAAAAAAAACTATTAAAATAACAGTGAAAATACTTTAAAGATGTATTTAAAATTGTAGTTAAATAAAAAGAAATTCTAACCTAAACATCTTTTAAAATTGTAATTAAATAAAACGTATTCTAACCTATAGATCTCCCTCTAAGTACTACAAGCACTTAAAGGAATCCAATAAAACACCTACAGTAAAATGAATTTAATATGAAAAGCTAGAAGATGTAAGCCATTGAATGATCCATGTCCTTTGTACTTACATGAGAAACAAGATATTACTAGGTTTATATAAAAAATAAAAGTTTACTAACTTAGTGAAATTAATTAGCTATTTTTGGCGTCATTGTCATAAATAATGCTTAAATAATATTTAAATATAAATTAAAAAAAATTGTTACCTAATAATATACATACTTATAGTTGACGAGAAAATAACTCTACATACTGTAAGGGATTCTAATACATTTACTTGTTCTTAAAAGAAATATAGTAAATTAAAAATTAAAATTGAAAATATTTTTCAAATCGTAGTTAAATAAAACATATTCTAACCTAAACACCCCCACAAGAAAATCTTTAAATATACAAATACAAAAAATGCCGTAATAATATTTGCCGTTAACAATAACATTTAAAAAAAAATCTAGACGACATGCATTTAACGGATGTCAGATTTAATTGAAGAATACATCCCTACCCTCTACCAAAACTGATACATCAAAATAGAGACAAAATGAACACGCAAACACCCCTCGTCTGGTTGAAATGAATTTCTCTGTATCCTTGGAAACGTGAATTATGATTTTTGCTGTCTTTAAAACTCAGTAATTTTAAAAGTTACTCCAAAATTCGCTTGAGGATGAAATGAAACTAATGTCTTTAATTTAATTACAAAATTAAATTCGGACCTTCCATTTTTGAAACATGGTTAGAACTGTGTAGCGGAAAAACCATATTTTAAATCAATTAATTTATCATATATATATATATATATATATATACGTGGAACTAGAAAAGTCTACACCAGCGAGCGAAATAAAGGATTCAGTTCGATATTCCGACCACCTGAAGAAGGCCGGAGCGTACAACGGCCGAAACGTTTTGATAAATATGGCTACAAATATGAGGAGAATAGTCCGAATAATGTAAATAATATATATATATATATATATTATCAAGTGTGATGGATAAATCGACAAATTACTCAAAAATGAAGATAACACTGATATCTCATTTTAAGATATATTTACCAAAATTAAACACTAAATATCTTGAAATACTAAAAAAATATATTTATTCACTAAAGTCGCCAAATGATTTCAACCACGGCCTCAAGAAAATTCCTGTAATTCTTTAGCTCATGGTCTCCTTATATTCAGTTGGTGAGTGCTGTTATAATCCTTGCCTTCAGTTCATCTTTGGTGTTACAAGGAGTTTTGGGGGTCTCTCGCTCAACTGCACGCCACACATAATAATCAATGGGGTTGCAATCTGGGCAGTTAGGTGTCCAGATGTAAGCGGCAATGTAGTCGCAGAAATAGTCTGACAGTCATGACTAGGTTTTCCTGCTTGTGTGGCATGGTGCAGGATATTATTGCCAGACACAGTATTGCCTGGGTCAAGACGGTGTCTGCTGGAAAAAACTATCAACTAAAGGCACTTGCTGTAGGCTTCCGTGTTGAGTCTGAGGTCCTGGTGGGAAGATGACTGGAAGCATAACGTCGCCATCACTAGTGATCACTCCACACTTTCGTAATTACTATTAGACTCAACCAACTGAACTGCCCACAGATTGACACCCAAACACTTTGAAATGTTCATATTTGAGCTTTCGGTAAAACATGGCGTTTCAAGATTTCTGACGGAGTAAATTGCGTCATGGTGCTCTTTTTTAAGACTGTGACCAACTTAGTCTACTATACCGTGCAATCTACTAATCAAAACAACGCGCATGCGCGAAATCTAAATTATAAAATGGTGGCAAACACTCAAACACACACTATATATATATATATATATATTGTAGAGGACCGTGTGGGTTTACGCGTTGTTAAATTAGAAACACGTGTGTAACTCCTGGTAGAATATTAAAAGGTCCAACTACAAGAAAATTGCCGGACTCAAGTTAAGTCCAACTGAAGATGTAAAGAAGACAAACAAGACCGATATATATATTAAACAAATATATGTATTAAATAGACAATAACATTTGTTTGTGCGTGTGAGCATTTGTGTCTGTTCTTTGGTGAATGTTCGTACGTACGTGTATGTGTGTATAATGTTCATGGCGTCTCCCACAAATGGGAAGACGCGGATGATTTAAGAGAGCTTACATGGTAGTCGTTAAAATGAAGAAATGAAAAAGAGAACGAGGTAAGAAGTCGCCCAGTATTTACAGTGCAGGGAGAGCGCCTGTAGTGAACAATTTTGGAATTAAGGAGGAGCTAACTCCGACAATATATATATATATATATATACACACACACACAAAATCGTTTGATTAAAGGAAAAAAAAAGTTTTGTCTGTTTCGATAAGTTGAGTATTGTACTCTAAATTTTGGATAAACTGTCCGAAATGCATATTTGGTTATTTTGTTCAAATACTTTCGGCCATCGCAATCCTTATCAAGAACAAATTTGGTGTCGTCGTGGTCGTTAAACTTCTTTTGAAAACGTGATCTGAACTCCGCTAATACCAGAATGGACACATGGGAAGGAAGAGGCAGCCGCATGTTACTGTTGCTAGCGGTACGTTGTACAGATATTCCTCCCACTAACGACTCAGATCAGACAGAAATGAAAAGAGAAAAGCTGTAGAGATTGTACATTAACACTGAGAAGTCGTCCTGTTTAGCCGCAATATATTCTGTCCTGGATCAAACTGAATCTTCAGTCTTTCCAGTGACTGTAGAATCACGTGGAACCGAAAGGAGGAGAAAAAAGTAAATATACTGATAAATTTCACTTTTAATATTATTTCGATAAAAACTCCACGCCACTTACTTAAAGGACAACACTCGAAATTGACTTCTGCCCTTTATTTATAAGACGGTTAAATAAGTTATGTTTATCTACTATAACTGAGGTTCTGTCTATATCTCTGAGATGAGGCATTATGATTACTTGCATTATTTACATTATTCGAACTGTTATCCTCATCTTCATTGCCTTATTCACAACGTTTCGGCCGTTGTACAATCCAGCTTCTTCAGGTGACTAATTTTTCTTCAGTATCTGCCAATACCTTTGAGATGAGATGTTATGATTACTTGCATTATTTACATTATTCGGAATGTTGTCCTTATCCTCATTGTCATATTCACAACGTCTCAGCCGTTGTCCGCCTGGCCTTCTTCAGGTGATTGGAATTTCGAATCGAATCCTTTATTACGTCCACCGGGGTATATTGTTCTAGTTCCACGTGCCATGCCTCTTACGGATATCTCGGTTATTTCCTTTAACTCAATTCTTCAAGTTTTTTCTGGGTTCACCACTGCTGTGGCCTGGTATTGAGCTCACAACTCTTTGGGTCGTGTCACTGGATCTAACCAACGTCTTTATTCACTGGGCCATGTGTCCTTGAGGAAATTCCAATCACCTAAAGAAGGACGGGACGTACAACGGCTGAAACGTTGTGAATATGTCAATGAAGGTGAGGATAACAGTCCGAATAATATAAATAATGCAAGTAATAAATGAGATTGTTGAGACGCGCAGAAAACTTAGTTTGTCTCAAGAAATTTGGTGAATATTTTGCAATTGCATGAGTTTAAATGTAATTGTTTGATGTTCCGAAAGTATTACTGTTGCAACCTATGAAGGGTTACGGAATGAGGAATAACTAAAACGTAGGTTGGAAATGAAATGGTAATCTTTATAACATCAACAAAATACAATACTCGTCAGCGGCGTCAAGTAGGTAAACCACTGCTAGTGGTGGACTACTTAGACACCATATTTTCCCCACTTACAATAGTGTACTACATATTTATGAGGATTGGGATATACCAATTGTTGTTCATAGGTACCGTATATAAGACTCGATCTCTCTCCTCTCTCTCTCTTGATCTCACTCCCCCTTCCTCTCTAGCTCTCCTCTCTCTCTCTACCTCTCTCTCTCGATGTTGTAACCTAGAAAGGGTGAGAAGGGTTACTGAATGAGAAATAACCAAAACGGAGGTTGGAATTGAAAATGGTAATCTTTATACAGTGTAACCCGGATATAAGAGAGTTGTCGGGATCGGAGAAGAAGTCTCTTATATCCGGGTTTCTCTTATATCCGGGTTTGGTCTATTTTATATACATTAACACAGGCTCTAATTTGGGATCAGATAAAATCTCTCTTATATCCGGGTTTCTCTTATATCCGGGTCTCTTATATCCGGGTTACACTGTAACACCAACAAAATACAATACTCGCCAGCGGCATGAAGTAGGTAAACTACTTACACATCATATTTTTTCCCACTTACAATAATTTACAACGTATTTATGACGAGTGGGACATAGGTACAGTATATAACAGTGATTAACAATGGCATAAAGATCTATATCTGGAAAAGCCCAATTGTGGACAAACAAACAAACTGATCACAGATGAATGTTACTAAAATGGCGACGGACGTAACCGTACCATTTCACCTGTTGCTGTGTTAGAAAAGAATATTTTGCATTTCGGCCTAATCAAGGACGTTGTTTTCTCGGTACACAATACATTCAGAGAATTCCAAATATGTATTTCAGAAGGTGGAACCGACTGAAATGGTTTTATTAGTGCATCTAGATTAACCAGCGCTCTTCTTGCTGCCATCGAAAATGCTACTGAGTATTCAAGTTATGTACATTTTGATCTTGGTGGATATAGTTAGGTGGTTGCTTTCCTACATTCTATTTGGTAACTTACGAGAGCGACGGCAGCCTTCCGTACACGTCTGTCAAGAGACACAAAGATGGACATTATTAATCCTTAATACTAATATTAATCATATCCCAACTTTTAGGATGTGGTTTCTAATGATGTCTAGGTTTTTATAGACGTTCTGTGTCACGACCTTTTTTTTAAGCGTCCCCCCCCGCTCCAAGCAAGCAGGGAAGCCACTAGCACGCGAGGGGTTACAAAGTTGGAGCGAGAGCAAATAGGAGTGATAGAGGAAAGGAGATCAAGGCATCTGGAGACATCGATTGACATTACATTTGAATAGTTTGAGATTATAGCTATCAGGGAAACAGGAAAAGGGGAGGGAGTTCCACAGGTGAGAAGTGCGAGACATGAAGCTATTGGAGTAGAAGAGACAGTTACATTTAACAGTTTCGACAGTGAAAGGGTGAGAGCGAGATGCCACCATAGTTGACCGCTTAAATTCATGAAGTCTGGCAACCAGCGAAATCAGCTCATCGGAGCAGTTACCATGAAACTATTTGTAAAAAAGACAGAGGGAGGCGACGACACGTCTGTGAGAGATCGACTGCAGACGAGATACCAGATCAGGGCCAATTACATTGCATATCCGTCTCTGGATTTAATCAAGAACCTTGAGACAAACAGAAGGGGCTCCAGACCATATATGGCAGCAATACTCCATGCAAGGACGAATGGTTGATTTGTAGATTTGCTGTTTCAGATTTAGGAGGTCAAAGACTTGACAAGCTTGCATCATGCAGCTGAGGAGACTCTAGATATCAGAATGTGCGGCGAACGACAAGCCTGTATCATCATTCAAGAGCAATTCACGTATTTGAAACTGACGTACCTATATTTCTTTGGAGTTTAAGAGTATTTCTCTTAATGCATATCATTTAAAAGTACAGAAAATGCACATCAACTATAAAATATGGTAAACCATTATGTAACTGAAGAGAGCTATGGTAGAAAGATTATTATCCTGTTTGTACTTATGGAGTCACGGTGGAGTAATGGATAGCGGCACGGATTGAGGAATCGGAGAGCCAAGTTCGAATTCCAGTCGAATCCATTACATTCACTTACGTGCTAATACCCTTGGGAGACGTATGAATCATCTTTTTCTCCCCCCAGCTATGGGTAAATAGAAGAACAGCGTTGGATAGTAACTGGTCTACCGCAAAAATATAACGGCAAACTACTGCAGGAAAAATCTGCCCCGTCAGTCACGTATCGAAAGATACATGATCACCTAAGCGTGTATCACGCATGGCATATGAATGATATAATAACACCGATATTTCACGGACGGAACTGAATAGCTGAAAGTGAAAAGAGTAACAAACAGGCTTTGTTCTCAGAGAGGTTTTTATGATACTAAGACACACACAAATCTATATCTACATATATGCACATGCCCCACGCGAAGAATAAAATATCACATATCTTCACAGCAAAGCAGAGAACAAAGAAAAAACTAAAAGTCTTACATATAATATGGAGAAAACATTTTTAGAACTGGATTCATCTATGTCCCAGGCGAGGTCATATTCCACGAATGAGTCTTGGGCTTTCTCAAATTGATGACTGCAAGGTGGAGTTTCATTCTATATCGAGGAAAGACATATCTCCAAAGGAAAACAGCATGGAGTTGGGAGGCAGATTTAACCTCTGCCCAGACCAGGGTAAGGTTGCTCTAAACCAACTGAAATTTTGACTACCACTTTTCATCACTGTATGGAGTGACGTCACGAAGCGGCTGCCATGTGACCCACGTGACTTGTCTCCAGCAAGGGAGATAACCTCCTTCTGTATCCTTAAAATTACTTAAAAGAAAATATTTTAAACCACATGTATTTGTTTCTTGAATTAAAAAAAATGTCTAAAAATTTAACTAAGTTGAAATTTATATATACAATAAATCTTTTGTTGGTTTCTCGGCAACTAAACGAATGAGGCGGGTTGTTATCAACCTTGTAGGATGAAAAATAAAACCTATCAAAAAGTGGAATAATCTCTTGAGGAGTCAAACTAACTACAGATGTTGTCTCAATAAAATCACAGTGTATAAGGCAACTGGAAAAATCCACTACCAATCTCAAGCTATGGCCATCGACAACATTATTATCAGAAGGTTGAAGTGGGGGTCAAGTCTATTGGGATTAGTACCTCACACGGTAAAGAGAAACATGTGAAACAGATACCACTTGAGCCTCATCCAGTTAGTGTCATCCAAACAGCGGCACGAAGGGGATCAGACTCACTGGAAGTGAGTTCTCGCCCGGTAAGTAAAGACATGAACAACAGGTGCTATTGAACCGAATCCAGCGACTGTTGACATAAAAAAAATATAGTTTTAGGACATGGAGACTTCGTCAGTGACAGACACACGGTCATATAAGCAGGCGGAGTGAAAAATGAGATGGGTAGGGCTCGTAAAAGAAATGTGTTTTGGAATACTATCAACTATCTGGTAGAATTCTTGTAATTAAATGGAAAAGACATTTATTATACAATTCGCAGTTATATATATGCACAGACAGCACAAAGCACGGAAGAAGAAATTGAAAAGTTTTACTGCAGACTAGACAATGCCAGTGCAAATGATAGGAAATTAAGAACTTTATGGGGGACCTGAATGCCAGTGTAGGGAAGGCGCGAGATGGTGAAATAGTTGACAAATTAGGACGATGAACATATAATGACAATAGAAGAAATGGATGCAGCGATGCCTGGCGAACGACCAAATAGTAGTCAATGTCTGGTTTCAAGAACATCCAAGACGTTTACCAACATGGATAAGCATATGAGGAGAAACGAAGAACCAAAATCGACTACGTAACAATCAATAAGAGATTCAGGAATGCAATTCTACACTGTAAAACATATCCAAGTGCCGACTGGGGGAGTGACCACTTTCAAGTGATAAGTAACCTGCAAGAGAAGCACGTAAATAGTAGTACGACAGACTCCCGAATGACCCAATTTTGAAGAGATATAGACAGAGTAAATGAGAATGGAAATTCAAAGTAGAACACATTAAGAGAAACTACAGTGACATCGCTAAACGAGATTATCACAAATAAAGCTCCACATAGAAAAAGCAATGGATAACAGATTAAATTCTCGACACGCTGAAAAGGAGACAGCAAACAATGCCAACTTATGGTACAGATTATAGGATCTTGCACAAATGAATTACAAACAAATATAGGCAGGCTAAAGAGGAATGGCTCAAGTGTTATATAGGAATAAAGAGTCGCTGCCGACACTTGAGTTTGAAGAGAGGAAGAGAGAGAGATAGAGATATCGCCAAAGATAAAAACACAGGTGATCCCATTATTGAATTAATTGGATCACGTGACCACGGGAGAAACGCATATATAGGAAGTCGTGTGACGTCTAAATTGATTGCTATTCTTAGTCTATCCGCTATACTATACGGATCGCTATTTCTATGCTATCCTCTATTACTATACGGACTGCTATTCTCTACTCTATTCACTATACTATTTCTCTATTCGGGACTCTATACGGATTACTATTTGTGCGTGTATTATCGAGCAAATTGTATTAGTGCTAGTGATATTCGAAGGCGTCTGACACCAGCATTGTTCAACGGCGTACTATAGTTGTATCTGCGATTACAAACTCTCTATTACAACGAGCCTGACAAAAGTGACAACGAGTATTCGTTGACATCATAAAATCAAGGAAGAAATAGAAAGAACTAGTATCACAGATAAGGCAGATATGCATAAAAAATAAAACAAGTAACAGGACAAAAGTCACGATCGTTAACAGGATGCGTAAAAACACAAGAGGGAACGACGACAATAGAGAAAGGAAAACGCTTAAAGCATTGAATGAATAGATTAGAAAATGACAAAAAGGACAACACATAATACACAACAATATAGAAGGACCAGAAATCTTAAAGTCTGAAGTGAAATCAGCACTGGCCAATTTGAAAAGTAACAAAAGAGCAAGACCAAGTAGAATTGTAACAGAGATACTAACAGCATTTACATTATTCGAACTATTGTCTTCATCTTTGTCGCCATATTTATCACAACGTTTTGGCCGTTGTACACTCCGGCCTTTTTCAGGTGGTTGGAATGTCGAACTAAATCCTTTAATTCGATCGCTAGGGTAGACTGTTCTACTTCCACGTGCCATGTCTAATGGATGTCAGTTATCAGTTATCGCCTGTTAATTCAACTCTCCAAGTTCTCCACCACCTTAACCAGGTATTGAACTCACAACTCATTGGTTCCTGTCACTGAATCTAACTAACGCCTTTATCCACTGTGCCAAGTGTCCTTAAGATCCTTAGTGGATCGATGTACTCGACAAGACCGGCCGTTTGTCCTGTCCTGGTCCAGTGGTGCAAAATCTTCGGTTCACAATGTCGATTCGATTCTAATTTCCAGCCACGTTCTGATTTTTTTGATCCTGGAGCGCAATTAACAAATCGTAGATCCCGGAAGATTCAGCTGGTCTACCTGCAATTTCGTTGAGGCGAGAATCGGGCAAAGCAGAAAAATCAAATATGAACAAGTCGATTCGAGTCCAAAGAAAAAATTACGTATATTTATATAAGGAAGAAATTGATACAAAAAGTATAATGCTTCTTTTACAAGAAAGTAATGTATATGAAAAAAAGTCCAGAAAAAAAAAAAAAAATATTGGTTGCAAATAATTCTGAAAGGAAAGAAGTAGTTTTTCGGTTTCACTCTTTTTGGTCTTAGTAATTGCCGTAATTATTCCAGCAGCAATTGGATGCTTTCAATCTCACTGCCTCTCTCTCCCTCCCTCTCTCTCTCTCTCTCGTCAACTGACTTCAACTCGACTGTTTTCGCACAAACACGCGCTTAAATAAACACGGTGGTAGCAACAAAAAAAAAAAAAAAAAAAGAAAACGAAAAGAAAACCGAGGTGTTGGTGAACTAAGAATCCAACCCAATTACTGACCCCCCCTTCATAATTAAACGAACAATCTCTTCTTACCAATTGATATTGCATAGTTCATATAAACACTATTCTTTTGACATTTTATATTAATAATTCTGACAAAGCACAGATTCTCTGGGCACAAACTTCTCCGCCGATTATTTTTCTGGTCTATAAACAAAATTCTATATTACTATAATTATTAATATTACAAGGGTGACCATTGCTCTCTACTACACATTCTCTGTCAGGATTTCATATCTGTTTAGCGGAAAAGATGTTTAGATGGAGCATAAGATTAGATTTTACTATGACTCAAGAGCAAAAGATTGTATGCACCTAACATTTGGTGTGTGATTCATGCAGGTCTTGCTCGATAGGGAAATCAGGAGAAAAACTCTAAATATGAACATAATTCTGCGTCTGAAACAACATATTGTTATCTGTGCCGATATTGCAATTTTAATTGTATTCTTGTACCTGTACATATGATTCTAAGAAAAATAACAATAAAAAAAAAGCATGGGGCTAAAATAGGAGGGTGGTTGATTGTTATGCCTGGCAGGTATTCCCTTGTCCTCCAGGAATTACACCATTGTTACTCTGCGATTATTGGCAAAAGGCACACAGTAAAAATGAACTATAGAAGAAGATAATCGATTTGTCATTAACTGTTATTATAAGCGTTAGCAGTGAAAATTAGGCGAGGAAAGGGATTTTGTAAAATAAGGAAAGTAAACGATGAAACAAAATACGAAGCCTGAAGCAAATCAATTTTGATCTTCAGTGAAAAGAGACCAGTCAGAAAATCAGCTTCAAAACAAAAAGGCCATTGATTCTGAGGAGTTTATAAACGAAGTGATAGACTCAGAACATTTGAGAGAATTTATCAGGCAATGAGGAAATTGCCCCTGCAGAGAAACAATCGCAGATATTTAATATCTAAAGAAAGAGAACAAAACAAAAAGAAAGAAAAAATCCAGGAAGAGAAAAGTCACTGTCTTCAGTTTAGAGCTTCGATTGGAGGAAAATAATTTTGGAATCCGACAAGATCGATAATCAATAAATTCTGAAACCGATACGATCAATAATCAATTACAATTTGACGAAACAAATTCCACGACGTAGATTCATAACGTGATAAGCGTTTGTTCAAAGATAGCTGAATAATTTAGAAATCGTGAAAGAGACGCAAACAATTGGTGTAATAAATAACAGAATACAGATGATTTGCTTTCAAACAATGCTAAACTCATTCCTTTTATCTCGACCAATGAATTTGACGCCGTGTACTTATTGGCTAAACTTAATAAATATCAGAGTATCAGACACCGAGCAGAGTAAACAACTACAAATAAGGTCTAGAAAACATTGTTCAACAAAATAGGTTGATAAGAAAATTAAGGAACATTAAATAACGTGAGATAAATGCCAGGTGTAGAATATTTGCCAGTTTTGGCAATTTAAGATATCATTATAAAATGTCGAACATGCTTAAAAAAAACCTTCTTTACCAAAATAAAATTCAGCACCAAAGAACAAGTGGAAATTTAGAGAAAAGAATTTCACAGAGTGAAAAAAAATCAATGTCATTTAGGGCAGCTTTTGAAATCATGTAAATAGACTTTATAAATACTTAATCGTCCAAGAATGATATGGAGGCGATAAAAAACAAAACAAAACAAAACAAAAACAAAACAAACAGAAGAGGAAGTGTAAATGTTGAAATTAAATTCAAAGAGTGCACGGCCAAAATTTTAGAATGGCTCCCGAATGCGAAGACAGAATTGATTTAGAGTCATATAGGGATATAGTTTTCAATCTCATGCGGCCGTAAGTCGTTTCTTAACGACCAACCATGGGACAGAACCAGACAAGCTCCAATCAAGATTGACAACAATAAACGGAAATTAGGATGGATCGGCCACACATACCGCAAGCCTGCTTTTAGTGTCACCAGGTAGGCTCTTGACTTGAATCTACAAGGGAAGCGAAAAGTGGGTCGACCAAAACAGACTTCGCGCAGAAGTGTTGACGCATTGGTGAGAGCAGCCGGCACGACGTTGTGGCCTTAACTTCTCCAAGGAATCAAGAGGCATAATAATAATAGCTTCTAGTAAATTGTCAATTAGAGAACACCATTTAAAAGTGCATTGTGAAAATACTTACTCAGCAATTAAATCCAGTTCCGTGAATCGGAATGTTGGAAGATTTTTTTAACTCAGAAAGATGCTCAAAAGCTATGAATTCAAGCAATTATTAAATAATTATAAAATGTCTAAACCTAATAGATAAGACAACAGAATGGCACGTGAGGTTTGAAAACTGCTGTCGAAGAAAGGCAAAAGATACAAGAAAGAAAACCATAGATTGATAAAAGGAAAAGCCTGTGGGGGGATTCTTCTCTATCTTTTTGTCTTGTAACGGCATTCACCCGGGGTAGGTTGATCCGGCACCAATTGAATTAACCGCATCGCGCGTCAAGGCCATCCCCGTCGATCGGCAGCAGAATCGACGGCATGATCGAGCCTTTCGCGATTCCAGCGTCGGACCCCGAAAACGCGAAGACCGGACATGATTTCCATATCTGCTTTGACCGTTGCGAGCCACGTCTTGAGTTGACCACCTCGGCGCTTCCTCCAACCAGTGGGTGCGTTTGGCGCCACCAGTTTAAGGACGAACTCATCACCAGGCCGCCGCAGCACGTGGCCGAACCACCGGAGTCTCCTGATAAGCAGAGTTTCTTCCAGGCCCAGAATGTTGCATCTGGCGCGGATGGACGAGTTGGGGATCCGGTCGGAGAGGCGCACGCGCAGGATACGGCGGAGGCAGTAGTGATCGAAGACCTCAAGCTTATGAAGATCCTCTCTGCGCAGTGGCCAGGTCTCACAACCATAGAGAAGAATTGTTCTGACCATGGCTTCGTAGATTCGCAACTTCGTGGATCGTCTTATCTTCTGGCGAGACCAAAGTCGTTTTTGAAGACGGACAAAGGCAGCTCTAGCCAAATTTATACGGGTGGTGATTTCGTCCTTCGCTTGACCAGTGGCTGAAAAATTGGCGCCAAGATATTTGAAGCTTTCGACCTCTTCCAAAGCTTCACCATCGAGGGTTACAGCCACTCGATCAGGTAGGGGGGGATTCCTCAAGCTTGATTTATGAAATGCCTCAAATAAATTGAAATTATTACTCTAGAAGTTAAAGAAGTGTAAATGAGAATTCACTGCTGCAAAAGATACTCAACGAGGATCAATAAAAAGAGAAAAAATTTTCAGAGACATTCATTAGGATCTTCGTCAAAGCAACGATAGTCGCTTCATTAGGATCTTATTAAATTGCAAGTTTGGCTACAGGTTCACGAAATAATTATTAGTAGATTTATTATCGTCATCATCACTATGACGACTAAATTTGCTCAATTCGTTTGGTTACTTGCATAATAATTACAATCAATAGCAAATCTAATATTAATGAAAATCCTATTATATGAAGTCTTTTTGCTGTTTCAGCGTGTGTAAATAACAATAATAATAACATAATAATACCGATCAGAAAATTTCTAAAGCACGACAGGGTGGAAACAGTTATACATTGAGAACTATGCAAAAGACTTGCGTTCGACCATATAGGCAAAATGGTAGCAGTTCAACCCGGAGAATTTGCTCGAAAAAAAAAAAAAAAGTCAACAATACTTTCAACTTTTCTATTCAAGCCAGGTGAAAAGATCTGAGAATCGTGAATAAAGGAAATAATAACCTGCCAGACCGTGGCCTTATTTTTACTAGAAGACTGTGGTGGGAACTAAAGGGAGAGTTCTAAATTGGAGGAATTCCAGCACCTTGTCTGGGAGCTGAGAAAGATATGGGGCTATTAACATTACTATCATGCGCACTTGGGACGGTGAAGAAAGTAATTGAAATTGAGAGTCGAAATACGAGAAAAAAGTTAAGAGATTGGCTCTGGGAGGATAATGAGAAGGATGCTGGAAAATTAAAGAAAATCGCTGTCACACTGTTTTCAGCGACGAAAGAAGATATATGGGTTGAATAATATTACTTATATTGTAGTGTCTTCCCTCTAATGAGTCTATTATGGACTCTTCCACTTACTATAAAGTAGTAGGAATATTAAGCCTCGGGGGAAACGGTGCTCCAAACCGTTCATGACTATCAAACTCTCTACTTCGGCAGAGAGGAACTCGGGCGAGGCTTTGCCGCAGGGCAAAGTTTCGTCTGAGGAGGTAGACAGGCCCTGAACCCGTTTAAACGGGTTCAAAAGGAATATTTTTGGCCGAGCCTACGGGCTCTGAAAATCCACAATAAACAATAAACCGGCCTTGGGCCACATACGACCCACATGGGGAGCCGTTAAGTCTAACGGTGCTCCAAACTGTTCATCTGTCGAACTCTCTGCCTTGAGCAGAGAGGAACCTGGACGAGGCTTTGCCGAAGGGCAAAGTTTCGTCCGGGGAGGTAGACAGGCCCTGAACCCGTTTATACTGGTTGTAAGGGAATATTTTTGGCCGAGCCTACGGGCTCGGAGAAGCCACATACATCCCTCGTGGGGGGGGGTCTGTTAAATATTAACAGTCGCATAGATTGTTTAAGTGTTGAACTGACTGTCTTGAGCAGAGAGGAACCCGGACGAGTACAAAGTTTCGTCCGGGGTGTTAGATAGATCCTGAACCCATATACGGGTTCTAAGGGAATATTTTTGGCTGAGCCTACAGGCTCGGAGAACCCACGGTAAACTCGGCCTTGTGCCACATACATCCATCGTGGGTGGCGGGCTGTTAAATATTAACGGTGATCTAAACTGTTTTACTGAGGTTGTTCGCAACTTCTGTCGAACTATCTGCTTTTGGCAGAGAGGAACCCGGACGAGGCTGAATGGCAGAGTTTTGTCCGGGGAGGTAGACAGACCCGAACCCGTTTATGCGGGGATTTTTGGTCGAGTCTACGGGTTCGAATGACCCACGTTAAACTCGGCCTTGTGTCACATAACCCTCGGGGAGGTGCTGTTAAATATTAACGGTGATATGAACTGAACGCTGGTCAACTGATACATACTCCCAAGTCGTGTAAAACACATCTGTTGTATTTATTGTTCAATACACTATTTATCTGCAACCTCTTGTTTTGTTATTTCTTAACCAAATAATACTTGGTCACAGCAATTACAAGTGACAGATGCACCGTATTTCGCGGGTGTATCTATCCCGGTAACCACGGGGATATATGACTGCCCCTATGATCTCACATGTCTATAAAAGGAAGTAGAGGGAGGCACTAAAGCACGTGTCTGTGCGCGCGCACACACATATGTACGGCATTAAAACAAAGAAAAAAAAAACCGGAAACGACCATCTGTCTAGAAAACCCGGCCAGCAAACGTACTAACCGTGAGGGAATGAATAGGGGAAGAGAGAGGGAAACACGCGTGAGCTGTAGTAAAGCGGGCCCACATTGAATGAAAAAAGAAAAGAAGCAAACGACCAAGCGCTTCAAAATTTTTCCAGGAACTAATCGAAAAAAAAAAAAAAAAAGAAAGAAAGAAAAGAAAAAGAAACTTACACTAATGAAATTTAGCGAGATTAACGAGTAAGCGAAAAGTTTCTCTGCTTTTCTGAGTTCTGCACACATACATATAGGTATTAACGCCCCCTAGGAAAAGTAAAGAAAAATCTCAATGTTTGAAGTAAAAACGAGTCACTTACCTTCACGTGTTTAAGATTGTTAGTACCATTTGTAAAATAGAAAGCACACACGAGAAAAACAAAAAATGCAGTTAAAATAGAATTTTTAGTTAAACAGCATCAGAAAAAAAGAAAAAGAAAAAATGTTATTGGCGCGTTAGGAAAAGACAGGGTGCGAATTATGCAAAAATAAAAATAACTCCGACATCTCATTTTAACAGATATATTTACCAAAATGACACAAAAACATCTTAAAATACTAAAGAGTAAATTTATTCACTAAAATCGCCATTGACTTCAACCACGGCCTCCAGATGACTTCGGAATCTCCTGCAACTCTTCTGGACAGTCTCCTTGTTTAAGTTAGTGAATGCTGCCATAATCTTTGTCTTCAGTTCCTCTTTGGTGTTACAAGAAGTTTTGTTGGTTTCTCGTTCAACTGCGCCCTACACATAATAATCAAGGAGGTTGCAAATAATAATAATC
This sequence comes from Acanthosepion pharaonis, assembly GCA_903632075.3. Taxonomy (NCBI): domain Eukaryota; kingdom Metazoa; phylum Mollusca; class Cephalopoda; order Sepiida; family Sepiidae; genus Acanthosepion; species Acanthosepion pharaonis. The sequence continues at coordinate 2,074,320 of CAHIKZ030004831.1, forward strand.
AAGTTAGGTTACTAGATGTAAGGGGTGATGTGGTTGCAGAAATTGTCTGACAGCCATGACTGATTTCTCCTGCTTGCCTGGCGTAGTACATAATCCTTTTGCCAGACAGGGTTTTCTAGCAGCCACCCTCTTGACCCAAGTCCTCTTCGTATTGGAGCTTCCGGCGCGAATGCCAAGCAATTCAGCATGCAGTTTCCAAATTTCTGGCGTAGTGAATTGCATCATGGTACTCTTTTTTTCTTACATATGGTACCCAACTGAACCTACTATACTGTATAGTTAACAAAATCAAAAGCAAACAACACGCATGCGCGAAATTAAAAATACACTCACACCATGTAGATGGAGGATTATAAAATCTCGTGTGTGTATCTGTTTGCTTTCGTAATTAGCAGAACTGTTGCAGCAGGAGAGTTGATTTCAGTTAGAAGTTGCCTTGATGTGTGGTAGGAGTCATTAAAAGTGTATTTCCGTTAGGTTGATGCCAATATCTTGACTAGAAGTATGAGTAGAAGGGAGAAAGAAAGCGAAAAAGGAGAAAAGAAAGAAAGAAAAATGAAATATTAAAAATTGTGAAATACAGTGTAACCCGGATATAAGAGAGATTTTCTCTGGTCCCAAATTAGAGCCTGTGTTAATGTATATAAAATAGACCAAACCCAGATATAAGAGAAACCCGGATATAAGAGACTTCTTCTCCGGTCCCGACAACTCTCTTATATCCGGGTTACACTGTATCTTCACGTATTTCGAAACGTTACAAAATGGCGATTTTTGAGACTATTAATCCAATGATTCCATTGAAACACCATGTGTATGCTATGCATGTGTTTGTGTGTACATTAAATGATACAAGCATATGTAAGCCATTCACATACAGCCAGGACACAAGCATACACATTATATACGCACATACAAAGGTACACGCCGGCGAAGAATGGCGGATGGAAGATGAACTCTATGATTATTCCAATTGAGAGGAATTAATGGTTTTAGTTGTTGGAATGTCAAATTATCGTTCAGAATTATAGAAAAATTAAAGAACACATTTTAAATAATTTAAATGTTTTCGTCGAAGTTAAATTTTGCTATTTGAAAGATAATAGCCTAATTTGTAAAATAAATAATTTTACATATTAAAGTAAAGCTTTTTTACACATTAAAAACATTGGCGTTGGTCAGTACGAGTTATGGGTCAGTTTGATAGAGTGAGGTGATATTTGTGTAAACAGCTTTGGACTGAATCGCTCGCGTCTGTACGTATGGTAACCCGTAGTGGAAATCAGCTGTTGTAGAGCAACAAGATTCCTTTTTGTAAGTAGAGCAGTCGTTGCTTTTTGGAGGTTGATTCTATCACGTGAACTGTTGAAGAGGAGCACAATGTTGGAGAAGGTTTGACTTTTTTTTTTTTTGGAGGTCCCATGTAGTAGAATATTTTGACAAAATCATTAAAGAAGTAGAAATTTGCATTGTGAAAGTGTTTAGCAAACGAACTATTTTATTTTCAAAGTGGAAAAAAGAAAAGGGAAATCTTTTAGATTTGTAGACCAATGAAAGATTTGGGTACTCAGAGCAGAAGTTCTACATGGAGGGTAAGTGCAATATGGTTCAATGATTTTTATGTAAGTATCAGATGTAGATGCACTAAATATTGTGTGTGTGTGTGGGGGGGTTAACGTATGAAAAGAAAATGTTGATTTGAATCAATCTACTAAGAGTCATGTTTTGAAGTTGTCTTCTCATCATTTGTGAAATAAAGTGTTTTATAGTTGTTATTAGCAACATTTGTGTTTTTTTCTTTGCGGTCAGTTATGTGCCATGCGCGATACACGCTTAGGCGATCATGTATCTTTCGATACATGAATGACGAGGGAGATTTTTTTTCTCGAATGTAATGAATTCGACTGCGTTGCATGTTGTAATTGCTCAGGTCTTATATGTAATAGCTGACCTTGCCTGCAGTAATGTCTTATACATCAGGTCAGTATGTCTCGGCTGTTATATGGCTACTGTGGGATTAAAGGTAGCTGAAGGTCAGAGGTGATTGTGAGTCTGTGCACCCGTAGTTGGAAACGATATCTAATCATCAGCCATGATGGGTAGGGCGGGTAACCTCTGGTAAAACAGTTGAGGGTGGTAATTGTTGATTTTATTCATTCGAATCAGTCTTTGTTACCTATTTGATATCATGGGATATTTGGCTTCACCCAACACTTCGACGTGGTGTAATACTTAATAGGCTTGTCTTGCTAGATCATTTACCACTGAAAAGTGAATTCAATCCTCACTGGGTGCTCTACACTTTCGGCATTGTGCCACATCTAAGCTCCACTCAGAAAATCTTTTGGGCACTTCGAGTCTGCGTAACGGTTAGCAAGCATGTCTTGCTAGAGCTGTTACACTTCTGAGTTGTAATAGTTCTAGCAAGACATGAGGACACCTAGTGAGGATCGAACTCCAGAGTTCGATCGTCACTAGGTGCCCTCTAGTTTCGCCCATGTGCCACTTCTAAGCAACGCTTGGAAAATCGCTATTTAGTTGCGCCGACTGGAATCTTACATTTGATTATTTTGAAGTTAAGTTTTCGATTGGCTCAGATAGTTTCATAGGGTAACATTTGGTTTGCTTTCATTAGAGAAAATGTCCTTGCATGAATTTTTTTGAGGCGCGGGGTGTAATATAGCCAGTGAAAGAGATAAAGATATGGTTCTTACGATCGGAAATTAAGGACAATTTCATTGAATATATATAACAGTTAAGTGTCAAGTTGAAGGCATGATGAGAACTCAGAAATTATTTTATTAACTTGCTTATTTTTTTTAAAGCAATTACTGCATGAATTTAAGCGTGCTACTAGTTTGGCATCTCGGTCCCAACCTTTTACAGTCAGTAAAACAGTTAAATGTAACCGTCTCTTCTACTCTAACAGCTTCTTCTCTCGCACTTCCCGACAGTGCAACTCCCTTCCTCTTACTTGCTTCCCTGATAATTATAATCTTTAAAAATTTAAATGTAATGTCAATTGACATGTTCTGTTACCTTAATCCCCATTCTTCTTCTTACTCACCCTTTTCTTTTTATCTTTTCCTCACCTCACCCTATACCCAGTCTTTTCACTCTCTGTAGCCACTTGCGTACTAGTGACACTCCTGCTTTGCTTAGTGTTATGGTCCGGTTCCTTGTACCACGGTGATAGTCCAAGGTAGAACCAATAAAGAAGAACTCGAACACGGATATGGAATAACACAGATATATTACAAACAGGAATATATACAGAGAAGTAGAAAGTGTTAGTATGAACAATCAGGTTTAGTAGTAATTGTCTGAACGCGACTCTGTTTCGGACTGCCTCTGACTCGACTGACTGACTCGCTCGCTCTGACTGACAAACTCCTGACGGACTTCATTCCAGACTTCAGACTGAACAGTATTTAGTCACCCCACCCACGAGCGCATCATGTGGCACAAGGCCGGTTTAACGTGAGATCTCCGTGCCCGTGGACTCTGCCAATAATATGCCCTTTGAACCCGTATAAACGGGTTCAGGGTCAGTTTACCTCCCCGAAAAAGACTCCGACCTTTGGCGTAGCCTCGTTCGGGTTCCTTCCCGCCCGAAGGCAGAGAGTTCAACCGATCAGCCGGTCTCCCGACTTCGGGCTTAACTCCCTGCTTCCTCTTGAGGCGCAGTATTTATTACGTATGGAATAGTCCATTATGTTATTATGGGTAAGGTCCCATAACACTTAGGGTGAATTGCTTAAAAATAATTATAATTAAAGTTGAAGACTCTAATGGCTAGTGATTTGGGATTTGGTATAAATTTATGATGAGATGGATCGTGTATTTGCTGTCAATTGATTGTTAGATGAATAGAAATCTTAACGTACAATGGTGAAGTCGGTTTGGTTGAACGATGGGATTTAGGGTTAGTTGGAGAACTTCCGTCTAAAGGAAATTCTGTGCCGCGTGTGTGGTGAGTGCTCGTCGCTAATCAATGGGTTCCGGTCGCCAGTTTGGTGGGTGCTCATAGTGTGTTGATAGGGAGTTCCTGGCTATCATTTGTTGGGATCTCGCTGTCTGCTCGACCCCGCCCACGTCCTCCCTTCTGACCTCGGGGGGGGAGGAAAGAGTGTAATATATCAACTTGTAAAGTAACGTAACGAGCTGAGATGTTTTTGAGAAGCGAGAAAAATGGTAATAATGGGTTATCAGAAGATTTGTCCAGTGGAACGTAGAAATATTGATTATAAATGATGTTGTGAAAAATTGATGATAATGGATTACCGGAGGAACTGGCTAGCACTGATTCGAAGTTTTTCTTGCGAAAGAATTGGTAATTAAGGAATATTACTTGAACGTATATTGGAGGATTTGACGTGCGGTATATTTTCATGATAATGTGGATTATTATCAGTGAATTGAATTGTGGAGGTTCTGATGAATGGACTGTGAATTAAAGTGTAGAGAATCATGAGAAGGATTTTACGGTACATATGAGTTGAACAAAAAGAGAGGAGAATTCTCCCAAATAACATCGGTAGTGAAGATGCTGATGAAAAAAAGTAGTGATGTCTTTGGAGCGGAGAATTTAAAGCGGTGCTGGTTAATGAACACGTTTTTATTCTGTTCGTGTGGAAAATAACAAGAAAGAAACTTAAGGTGTGAGACTCCAATGCCAAAAGTATTTTTGAAGAGAGATTTTTTTTTTTTTTAGGAATTTCACCCCAAGCAAAGCGGAGGTGCTACTAGTACGCAAGGGGCTACAGAGGGTTCTTGGCTATCATTTGTTGGAATCTTGCTGTCTGCACGACCACGCTCCCGGGAAAAGACTGGGTATAGGACGGTTGAGAAAAGGATAAAAAGATAAAAAGAGGCGGATAAAAAAAAGAACAGGAATTAAAGCACCAGAAGATGTCGATTGACATTAAACTTTTTGAAGATTATAGCTATCAGGGAATCAAGTAAGAGGAAGGGAGTTCCACTGTCGGGAAGTGCGAGAGAAAAAGCTGTTGGACCAGAAGAGGAAGTTACATTTAACTGTTTTGACAGCAAAATGTGGGACCGAAATGCCAACCGAGTAGCATGCATAAATGCATGATGCTGGTGAATCAAATTCACCAGCATCATGAATTTAAGCATTTGGCTGGTATTCTATGAAGAAATGAATGGTGGTGGCGGGGCAGGGGTTATAGGGTCAGGCAAATTTCAATGAAAATTGAAAAAAAATGATAAGAAGGTGTGGGGAGGCATGCGACCCCGACAGTAAACGAGAACAGAAACACAATGTCAGGCAATCATTGGCAGGTCAGTGGGATGCTTGGGCGTGGGTTTCGTTGCATGTACATACCGGTATGTACAGCGATATACGATGGCTGCGTACTGGACATTTATGACCGTCCCAAGGATCACTTGGTCATGAAGCGCTATGCTGGCCACATGTAACCGTCTCACTGATCATATACGACTATCCCAGTGACCACCGAGTGTAACAAAACAGAGAATTGAAAATAAAAATTAGGAAAAAAACCCCAAAAAAACCAAGGCAACTGACATAACTGCCGATCCAGAAACTGAGAGACGCACCCGGAATTATTGATGCATTGCGATCCTGACAGAAAAACCGAAGATCCGCAAAAGTATTGGAATTTTAAACTAAATGTAGAAGACTGTGGAATGTGCTGGAGATTTGACAACACTTGATATGAGGAATAGAGGACGATAAGAGTAGCAGCAAAAGAATAAATATTACGAAATTACTTACACTATTTACATTATTCGGACAGTTATCCTTATCTTCATTGCCATATTCACACTGTTTCGGCCGTTGTACGCTCCGGCCTTCTTCAGGTAATTGGAATTTCGAACCGAACCCTTCATTTCGTCCCCTGGGGTAGATTGTTCTAGATCCACTCGCCACGCCTCTTCCTGATGTCTCAGTTATTTCCCTTTAATTCAACTCTCCAAGTTCTTGCTTCACCACTGCGGCGGCCTGGTATTGAACTCATAACTGTTTAGGTTTAGTCACTGGATCTAACCAACGTCTTTATTCACTTGGCCATGTGTCTATGAGGAAATAAAGGGTTCATTTCGAAATTCCAATCACCTAAAGAAGGCCGGAGTGTACGACGGCCGAAACGTTGTGAATATGGCAATGAAGATGAGGATAACAGCCCGAATAATGTAAACAATGCAAGTAATCATAACACCTCATCTTAGAGATATAGAGATAGAAACGTTGTGAATAGGGCAATGAAGATGAGGATAACAGCCCGAATAATGTAAGCAATGCAAGCAATCATAATACCTCATCTCAGAGATATAGCCAAATGTTACGAAATTATAATAGTTGACCAATAGAATCAGAGGATGGTGATTTAAAGAGGAAAACTTTGATATCAACACCTCGATCAAGAGTTGTAAATATTGTGAAATTGGAGGACAACCGTAGTTTCATTAATCCCAGGAGCACCAAAAGCGGTCTCAGATATCGTAGAAACCATTACAATTATTAAAAATCCAGAAAACAAATGAGAATAATCAAATGTAATAAGGGAATTGAGGAAGAGTCTTCATATTTGTAGATATGAAGTGACAGTTTCTCAGATACAGATGGTAAAAAGATAAATAATATTAAAAGATTTTGACAGAAGGTTTTGATGATTTTACTAAAACGAGGCCAAACTTGGGCAACATAGATCGAAAATGAAAAAAAGAAAGAATTTTCTGTATAACACGTAGACAGTGTTGATAATTAAACTCTAGATGGAGCGTATGTCGGCAAACACTTTGTTGTGTTAAATTTTTATTTTCATAATTTTGTCTGCAACACTTCGCTTCTATTTTTGGAACGGAAACATTAGCCACACAAAACTATTTTTCTCTTTTGCCATTAATTTTGTTGAATCGAATATATTAATCACCTTCCATGTTTTAAAATTCTGCTTTCACGTCTGTCTTTCTTTAAAGAAGATTATTCTATTTGAAGATGTTTCCTCCTTGACGTTACACATCGTCAGAGAACAGTTGAAAGTCTTCTCATGGAAAACTTCTTATCTCTGTAATTCTATGGCTGCATAGATACGCCATGTTTATTTCTATCTTGTGTGTAATTTGGAACGGAATATTAAAAACATTTTCTGCGAAAAAAAATTTGCTTGACGAAGCGACCAAATAAAAATTTTTTTTTTTTTTTTTTTCAGAGTCGTCGTTTTCCTAAGAATCTCCCTCCTGGACTTTCGATCAAATGCGGGCCTGCTTTCTTGTTGAACATAAGTTCAAAATCAAATATTCATGTCCAGTTAGTCGTTGCTTTCTAATACTGTTTTAAATTAATTGTAGATTCTGCGCGGCGAGACGGAAGCGAGTTATTAACAACTACGACATATATTAAGAAATGGACAAAGTCCGACAATTTATTTATTAAAGACATTTTTATGTTTAACGTTCTTTTTTATAGATACAAGTATTTAAGTAAATGCTCTGTTTATAATAAACGTATTAAATAACACAAATGACCTGAATATTGAGAAATTTTCAAAGAAAACATTTGATACGCCAGAGCAGTTCGAACCTGAGATCCTATACGGAAGATTGAAGTTTTACGCCTACGTAAACCGACCTTGACCACCGAACGGCGTTTTGTGGTCGGTCGGTAAGGCTTATAAACTTCAAAATGACGAATCTCGTACAGATGCAGGTTCGAATCAAATGTAAACAAATGACGTCAATATTGAGAAATGGACAAAGTTTCGGACATTGATACGCCGGTAAATGTTATTTCACTGTTTATTATAAAACAGAGCATTTACTTAAATACTTGTATCTATAAAAAGAACTACGACATAGTACGTTTAATGGGCATATGAAGAAAAGTTCGGAAGCTAAGTGAAGATTCATGATTCATTTCTCTTTATGACGCGCGTGATCACGGCCCTCTCCAACTTCCTATCTTTTGTTGAAGAATTCTCTAGGCTCTTTTTCCTTATTACGTCTTCCAGAAATACCATTTGTCACTTTCTGATAGTAATTATAAGTTCTTTGAAAGTCTTTTTTTCCTTAAGACTTCCACATTGGTCACGTGTTCTGTTCATGGTATTCTAAGCATTCGTTAGTAGAACGGCCTCTGTGTTGCTTCAAGTTTCGTCTTCATCTACGAGCTGATTGTCTAGCATTCACTGACATATATAAGATTAGATATTACATAGCAGATAAGCATATTTTATTTATTTATAACGATTTTCTATGTCTTAATACTAGAGACCATGTATTCTGCTTTCTTACAGTTAATAGATAGTCCTTCATTCTTTCCTTTAATTGTCTAAGAGTTCTTTCAGTTCTCCTTCGTCTACCATCAACACAATATTATCAACATAGGTTATTAAGGTTATGTTTGCTGGTAAATCTTGGCAAGTCATCCAGTTCCCTTCGGATTGTCTCGCTGATCAGGTTAAATAAATCCTTGTCTTCATCTATTTTTGCGCATTTACTGAACACTTTCTCTATCCGTATGCAGGCTGTTTGTTTTCAGAAGACTGAATAGATTAAATGAATATTTTTCTTATGTTAATCAGGCTTTTCTAGCATTTCAAAGATGTCCTACTGCCGTTCCCTATTAAACACTTTCGTGTAATCTATGAAACAGTTGTAAATGTTTCTGCATTTGTATTGTTCGTCCTGATAGCATTCTGATCTTAAAAATTGGTGTAAGGATACAAAAGATGCTTATCTTCGTGTGTAGAAGATGAGACCCGTGGTCACACGACGGCCGCTTCGTAACATCACTCCATACAGTGACCCACAGCGGGGCTCGATTTCCAGTTCGGTAATAGCAACCAAACGAGAAAGTTACTTTCTTGTAGTTTAGGCCTTTGGCACAGGCTGAGACTAAATCTGCGTACCCAGGTTACAAGCACATGATGCTGTTTCCCTTTGGTACGTAGATGAATGAGCATTTGGCACAGGCTGAGGCTAAATCTGCCTACACAGGTTACAAGCACATGATACCGTTTCCGTTTGGGGGATAAATGAATTTGCTCCGTTTATATCTGGAGTCTTCTCCCTAATCATCAATATCTTTTAATTATATGTAAAACCTTTCCTTCTCTTCGTCCTTACACCTTACTTTGTTATGTAGATATATATCCTTGTGCAAATTAATTGAAACAACTGCTTTAGTTTCTTTTATCTTACGGTTAGTTTTAGACCCACTGGAGTGATAGTGTGTAATTGATTCCTATTTTTTTCTCAGATTAGGTCATTTGCAGTGGTCTGCAGGAATATGAATCTATTTTCGAAAATGTATGATGAATTTTTTGGCCTTGAAACATATTGCGTCATCTGTGATTGCATCAGATTTTTATCACGCCCAGACACTTGTCTCGACTGTCGATTAGTTGTCCTACGGCCACTGTCTGCAATGGACTTTATTCCAAGGAAGCCTACAAAAATTGTAACACTGCACGAACACACTGGCAAGCCTTATAAGTGAGCAAATGAAAGTACTATAGAAACTCTACTGATTTAAAAGTAATCGAGAATCTGTTGTCAATCCATAAAGGGAGAAACATTAATAGTAGAATAAATATTTCTTCCCGTCGCTCTCGTTGTATTGGCAACCAAGACTCGCTTCGAACGCCTAAGCAAATAAGAAATATTTCTTTCTTTCCTAAGAACCATAAGTTACTTTTCACAACGCGTCACTTAACAAAATATGGTATTAACACTTATCTTTTTTCATCAGAGTAAATTTCAGAGCGGAAAGGGCAATATTACTGTCTTAGCAACTGGAAGACATCGTATTTGTCTAACATGCTAGAAAGCCAAATAATGAATATTTCTGGACGTTTTAACTAGCGTAATTTACGTGAGAATATTTTCCCCCTCCATGTGTACATGCAGAGATTGAATATAAATGCAACTTCGTCCAACTCTGGCCATTTTTTACCTCTATTTTAACCATTTGGAATTTGACCATAGCAAAGTTAAATACAACTTTCCTAGTTGAATAACGAATTTTTATGCGTTGTTTTGTGTTAATTTCAATAGCATATTTTTTGTCAAATTTCTAGGATTTCTAAGTGTGAAAATTTTTTTCCACGTGGACACTTACTATTATTAAATAGGTCAAGTGTTTCGAAAACACATTTTTTTCTATACTGCTTTTCCGCGTAGTAGTGAAAAAATTTATATATTGACATTTTTTACCGAGGTTACAAGTACACGATGCCGTTTCCATTTGGGACATAGATGAATGAGTATTTGGCACAGGCCGAGAGTAAATCTGCCTAACCAGGTTACAAGCACATGATACCGTTTCCTTTTAGGACATAGATGAATGAAACTTTGGCATAGGCTATGTCCTAAATGGAAACGGCATCATGTGCTTGTAATTCTAGGTTACAGATTTATCTCAGCATATGCCAAAGGTTCATTCATCTGAGTATAAATCTGCCTAACCAGGTTACAAGCACATGATGCCGTTTCCATTTAGGACATAGATGAATGAGCCTTCGGCATAGGCTGAGGATAAATCTGCCTATTTTTATGCATAGTTTTGCGCTAATTTCAATAGCATATTTTTTGTCACATTTCTAGGATTTCCAAGTGTGAAATTTTTTTTGCCACGTGGATACTTTCTATTATTAAATAGGTCAAGTGTTTCGGACAGACATTTTTTATATGCTAGTTTTCTGTGTAGTAGTGAAAAATTCATATATACACATTTTTTTTAGTTACAGAATCACGGGACATTAACAGTAATTACGTTGTTGTATATACATTTTATGACAGGAAACTGTTTCATATAATTTTATGGCGTTGAATGTAGATGTTTTTCAACATGGCCACCGTCTTTCTCACAAGCTGAGTTTGATTTTGGCGCTCTTCAGAGGAAACCATGCCTCTTACCCCCAGTAGAACATCTACTCCTATAACACTTAGTTGTAAGTCTCGCCTATTTAACCCAATTGGGTTCATTATTTTTACTTACTTAACAACATGGTAGTACCGGAAGTAAGTTTGGTTGATATTTAATCTAAATATTTTTTTCTCAAGTGTTGTATTGTTTACTCATGCTATTTTCCCAAAGATATTTCTTTGCATTGCAGGATATTTAATTAAATGTGTGGAGAATTTTACTATGACAGCATTTCACAAAATCAAATTAGTATTATCCCATGCGGTTGAATTGTATCATAGTGTTTCAAGCAAGCATTTGTGTTTGGAAGTTGACATCTCTACTACTGGTGTAGTAAATCCCCGTTTAGTGGAAACCAAATTTTCTTTAAAAAAAAAAAAAATTTCTGCAGACACCAACTCCCATGGCATTGATGTTTTCCTACTAGAAACACATGCACGGACTACCAATCATTTCCGAACAGACGAAAGGACTAACGGCTTCAGAAGTTTTTTTTCCAGGACTACTTAGCATTTTGAAATTTTCAAATATCCATGTCCTGAACACTCTTTGAAATAATGCACGGCTAAGCCGTGTCAAATGCATTGCATCCACATACAGACGATCATTCGAGAACCTGAAGGGACTTTTAAAAGTTTTAATACAAGCGTTAGCAGCGCAAAAACAAAATTTGTTTGGATAAGCAGAAGCCAGCCTTTTTGGATGCTAAAATGACAAACCAGTCACAACACCATCCCCCAGTAGCACCAGATTTACAAATTCAAACTGTAACAAGGTCCAGGTCTCATTCGATTGCCTAGACATTTTTATTTCTTGATTTTCGCAGCACATATTTCTTTTGGTTTAGTTTGTTTTACGTCATATCAACCTCAGTGGGTTATTTACTGCCGATAATATTTTTTATTGATATTTAAAAAATGTATTATTGGCAATATTTTTTTTCTTCAAAAATGGTAATATTCATTTTCTTCAAAAATATATTGCTGGTAATATTCGTTTTCTTCAAAAATATATGGCTGGTAATAATGTATTGCTGGTAATAATTTTTCCTTAAAAAATTTATTGCTGGTATTAAAACATATATTTACACTTTCATAGTATTTTGACCCCAGTTTAGGGCTTAATTATTTGCCCATAGTTGGGACCCTATCAGGTGCTACCACCCCGAGTCAGGCTGAACCTGGGAACACCAGCAATTAAGAAGTGCTTCTACGATCCGCAAAAACTCCTGATCAGAGGTCTTGCTGTTGGACGTTGTTTATCGTCTTAACCAGGAAACCATTTTTTTTCGTAAGAACTTTTGCATTATTCTAATACAGGAAGAACTTTTTGTTTCAGTCGTCTGGTAATTTTTTTATATACATCGCATGCATATTCTTGTTTATATTGTAGTTTGGATAAAATATGTTCCCACATTTCTATTATATCAGCAAAAAGCAAAGTGGCTCCTCATGGCAGGTTTTGAGAACCCGTTTAGCAGGAGAGTCTTGTAGGGATACAGAGGGCGCTTATCTTCCTTTGGTGAAAGATAAGTCCTGTGGTCACATGACGACCGCTACTTGACGTCACTCCATAGTGACTCAAAACGGGAGTAGATTTTCAGTTTGTGAATAGCAACCAAACGATAAAGTTACTTTCCTCTAGTCTGGGTCTTTGGCACAATCTGAGGCTAAATCTGCCACCCTATCATACAAACACATGATGTTGTTTCCCTTTGGGATATAGATGAATTCAGCCCGTTTAAACCTGGAGTCTTCTCCAGATCAGAAATATCTTTAAATTATATATAAAACCTTCCTTTTGTTCCTCCTAATACTTTATATATATATATATATATATATATATATATATATATAGTTTTAAGTCATATAAAAGTCTCTATAAGAACACAGCATCTTTCCATTCTGTGATACTATTTGTTGTTACCACGGTAAAATAAAACCTAAGAAAGTTTTCTTATCAATAGAAAGTGTTATGCGATGAGACATTGAAACGAGAAGGGCTATTACCAAAAACCAGTGGGAAGAATTGAGGATTTAATTCACGCATAAACGACTTGAATTGTATGTCGAGTAGTTTGAACCATGGAAAAGTGACCCAGACTTCGGGGGCAATGTTGAATGACACACAGCTGCAAATGCAAGCTATAAAGCGAAAATTTCATTTTTCGTAAACAACGAATTTGGAGTTGATTCCCCCTGGTCGAAAGTTGAGTTGAAATATCAGGAGGGGGGTGATAAGCCACCCACGCTCAATGAGGAGATTTAGTGAGAAGTAATAATATGAGAGGGTGGGGAGAGAGAATTTCCCAAAGTTATGACGTAAGCCGGAAGGGATTTACTGGAATGCTCCTACCCCGTCATACCCCTATGCCAGTTTGGGCGAATATCCATAAATACGAATGCACAAAGCGAATTTTGCAGAAAAGCGAAGAGAGACAGAAGAGACAAAGACGAGACCAGAGACAATAGAGAAGCCCATGTGATTATCTGCCGACAAATGTCTCCGACTTCGGCTTTGTGTCGAACCTTACTAACAACAGCAAACCAGATTTTGGCCAGGTCGACGGTAGTATTACTACTGATTTAGATGCGGGTTGTACTGGTAATTAATTGCATGCCAACTCTGATATAAACCAATTATTGTACGAAGGACTGATATACAAACAGCATTTACTTTTATTCAATTTATTTGAGTGTTATTTTTTTCCCTGTACATGATCGCCCTGCTTGCACCAGCCTAACACGAAGACACCTGCGATGATTCAGTCTTGGCCTCCTCATGATCAAACTCAAATCACAACGTGGGATAAGGTTAGCTCGAGATCGAAGCGGTCGCTTCAGCGACCAGCTGCGGTGTTGGAAGTCTTGGACGGCCGGGGAGGGTGTTGCACGATTACATTTCGGCCATTCTGATTCGTTCTGTCCATGAGCTACGGTGTTGTTGCATCACGGATATATCAATGTCCAGAACGGGAGAAACATTAATGAGAGAATAAATATTTCTTTCCCTCGCTCTCGTCACATTAAAATTATAATTCTATTTTCCGCTTTGTTCCTGTTCTTATTGGCTAGTGCCGGTATTATCACAGTTCTTCATTCGTGTCTTTTTTTTTTTCAAAGAATTATAGGTATCGCTCCTATATCTATTTCGTTTCTTTTCATTATCTATTTTCAGTGTTCTTTTTCGATTTTATGCAACCTGTAAACGTGCAAGTTCTCTAACCTGCTATTTATTTTAGTTTTTTATGCATGTATGATATGTCTAATTTCTGTGGTATTTAAAAAAAACTTTGCTCGTTGAGTCATTTATCTTTTGCTTTCTTGCATTTCTTTGCTTCACAATTCTTAATCACTCATCGGCATTATATTCAGTCTCTTTTTTTATTGCTTAGAGAATTTAATCTGTCACCAACCTCTCGTTAGCTTTCCTCTAGAATGACCTCACTTGCCATTGTCTTTAGTGTTTCTTTAAAAGGTGGTCATCTTTGAATTACTGACCTTTTTTTAAGTTTTTATCTTTCTACTTAACGACACCTAACTGAATTGTCCTTTGCTTTACGTTTCTTTACGTTTTTAAAAATTTATCCTTATTTTATATAATCGCTCCTAAAGATGATGGTTTTATTTTAGAGTGAAGAATTGCATTTCTATATCTTACAAATTTTTAGGCAGTGAGTATGTTTTTATGTCCTGACCTCTGGCCTTTTCCTATCTAAAAGTTTCCTTTCTGTTCTTCTAAACGAATACTGATTATTACGGGGTCGTTTTCTCTGCACCAATGAACCTAAATCTATTGGCCTTGGTTGCATAATCCATGCCCAGATTTGATGAATAACCCCCCTAACCTGTCTATTTCCTACCTTTTCATTTAGGTTCGTATGACGACGATAACGTCTTTCAATTTGAACTTGCTTAAGAAACCAAAAATAACTTTACAAATAAAGAAAAGGTTGCTAGATTACCTTGTGATGTCTACGTTCCTACCTTAGCAGTGAAAGGCGGACAGATTCGTCATGAATGTAGAAGGACTCGAGACAAACAAGGTGGTCTTCTGTCGTTGAATGGCGGACAGTCTTGGACAGAAAAATCTGTATAGGAACTGCAAAGAAAATAATGATACAGAAAGATTTGAAATTTATTGAAAACATAAAAAAGAAAGAGGTCTGAGAATTTAGCTCGCACGTGAAACATCGACAGCAGGAGAAGCAGGGGAAAATCTGTCAACAACTTGATTGGTTCACTGATTTTTTTTTTTTACGAATTATCAATCCTTTTTTTTTGGTTATTTAAAGCCGGTTGTTCTCATGGAGGACAGAAGAAGCGTCATGAAGAGAACGTGGCGGTGGGGGGGCGTAAAACATTAAATGTTGCTGAAGTCAATAAAAGAAAGGAATCTGTGAAGAACCATAACGATCAACGTTTTCAAAAAACACAGCACATAGATAAAGAACTATGATAGATAAAGAACAAAGATAGAGAGATGGGGGATAGATAGATGAAGAACTATGATAGATAGACAGAGAGAGAGAGAAAAAGATCGATGAAGAACTAAGATAGAGAGAGAGAGAGAGAGAGAAAGGATAGATAGATAGCTAGTGGAAGAAATTAATAAAGAGAGTGAAGATAGATCGATGAAGAACTATGATAGATATACATAGATAGATGAAGAACTATGATATATATATATATATATATTTGGTTGGATATATATATGAGTTTGTGACCCTGGGTTTCACGCTTTATCTCTGATATTGAGCGCTTTCTAATAAGTACCGCGCATATAATATATAAATAATTATATATATATATATATATTTATTTATATACACACACTATTCACACACACACACATATATATATATGAGAGATAGATAGATAGATAGATAGATGAAGAACTATGATAGATAAAGAGAAATATATATATATATATATATATATATATATATATATATATATATATATATATATGTATGTATGTATATATATATATTGAGAGAGAGAACAAAATTTATTGTTAAACGCAAATGAAAAAGGATTTAGTAAAACTAATGTTACCGAAGTTGAATGAAGAGTAAATTTTTATATGTTCGACATAATTGAAATTAGAATTATATTGATATTTCTTCTTAATGTAAATCATAATAGTAATGACATTCTTCAAATGTAGTTGTAATCTAATTTAGATTATATTGACAACCAAAACACAGACCATCCCTGATCCCACATGACTGGCGCATTATTGCTGACAAAAGCACATGTTTCAGAATTATTAGATTTGACTTGAACCAAAACATCGGTATAGGCTTCGACAGTCAACAGATATTTATTAGACTTTTGGTTAAGATTATCTTCACGGCAAATCAATTTGGGAGCGAACATAGAAACAGTGGTCTGTGACACGAGTATACAGGCCACCACTTTATGGCAGGCGCTCATAAGAAATGAAGAACATACCCTTGTTGAAATTATTAATGCTAGTAGTATAGTGGTTTAGATTGCTGCCGGCACATTCGATAGCTTGTCACTGATTTTTTAGAGGTGGTTGTAGGTGTTTACGCCGAAAGCATTAACTTCTAGATTTCTTAATAACAATGTGCAAACAGAAACTGTGGCCATTTTAAATGCATTTCATTTTGGCAAAATCCCATCTTTTATGAATCAACTCTCTAAAGCAAGAGTTCTTCACTGAATGCAATACACGAGCAGAAACTTGTCGAGTTTCCTAAATGTCCGATTCAAACATGAATATCTTCCCCCCCCCTACAACTCATGTTGTTTGAAAGGCCACTTCCAAAGAAAATTCCTTCTTTAAAAACGATTCCTTATAACGAATTTTAAGAATTAAAACATTTTTATTTAAAATATATATTCATTCGTTTATCAGTAGTTTAGTTGCCCAATCCTCACTTTCAAACCATAACAGAGTTCAAAAGAATTTACGCGGCCTTGTGGATGATGGATTATTTCTACAACAGATGAAACGTTGTTAGCCTTTCTCGACAGTCTATCGCTATTTTCATGCAAAATGCTAAAAATAACTACATTCCCTCATTCAATATTTCCAGTTATAATCCAACATACCACGTACACAGGGCCGACTCACCAACATTTCCTTTGTATTTCGTTGGTCAGGAGGAATTCCTACTCGGGGACCCTCTCCCCCAGAACAGATTTGTAGAACACTACAGTCAACCGTTACGCAACCAATGCATATCCTTATAATATGGACGCTCTTGCTCCCTTCATTTACGTTCTTACACTAATATAACTCTCTACATTAGAGGACTCTTGGGCCTTGTATTTTGTGAAACATAGCATAAAAACACGATTCTTTTGTGTGAAGGCTGATTACATTTCATTTTTTGACTGGTGAGTTGATGCTATCCCTAGCAAAAGAATCTTATTTTTTTTTTATCCAAGCAGTTATGTCTCACAACCTTACTGTCAAGATGTTTGACAGATAAATAAAAGCAATATAACTACAAAACTGGAAAATAATAACAAATTTAAATCCTGTACCAGAAGTGCAATAGAATTAACTGAATGTTTTGAACTAATTTCATATTTCGAAAAGCAACTGACATATATCTAGGGTGATTGTGAATTATGGTTAGAATTTATGCAGTCATGAAAATCTTTCGTTGATGATTGATTTGAGATCAAAATAAAATCCTATATGGACTTTATTGATTAGGGATCATAAAGTCATAACGTTGTCGTCTTCAACTCGTTATTTAAGAAAAGGTAACAACCTACTACATTTTCTATGTAAAAAAATTAAGTCTATATACAAGACTGTGAATCAAAACTTACGAAATTCCTGCATCTTTTGAAATTTGCCTGTTACGTATAAACATGTCAATTAATTCAAAAGGATATTAATAACTCATGAATAATATCAAAGTACTCATGTATTCACTTTAGTTACCTTTATTTTCAATTACACCTGCAACTGATCCCGGAAAGTTGCGTAGATTTTAGCAACGATACCATTGGAGATCTTGACCCATTATTTCTTGATGACATCCTTGAGAGTAACGTTGAGTTGAGAGGGCTTGTTGTTGGCCTGCTAGAAAACGGCGTTGTCTAGATGGTTCAGATTCGGTTTGGAGGTGAGTCATAAATTAACATATTAGAAAGTTTTCATTTTCTTAGCTATGTGGCTGGAAGCACTAGGAGACTCGGCCTTGAGTTAGGGAAAAAAAAAACATGCATCTTTTTCTTTAAGATTATAAAAGAACTAGGGGAACTTTTTTTCCGTCGGAAGTGACAATACTGGACACTATGCTTGGTCCAGAAATTTCCCTTGGCATCAAATGTTGAATTCACGAGGTACTGGTCGTTACGACGGTTTAAAATTTCGTCAGAGAATATTTTTTTTACTATCGACCCATTATTTTTGAGATAGTTGAGTACATTCTTGTGTCTTTTTAGCCTTCTTGGTTTCATGGTTCTCAGGAGGATGTGTCTTGATGTTCTGGTGCATGATTTAAAGCTAAGGTCGCCGTGTATGGCCGTTTTTATGATTCATCTTTAGCTCAGCAGCTATCTTATGTATGGATATCATTAGGTTCTTTGCAATTTTGGTCTTAAATGTGTCAATGAAGTCCTAATTCTGCTTTTTAACTTGGTTTAATTTAAATCAAAATACAGTTCGACTACATTTTTATTATACTTGTGAATTTTCATTGAGTATTTCTCGCCTGGTTGTCAAGGCCGACGACTCTGTTTTCGAGGTGTTCGAAGATATTCCGGCAGCCATATTTGCAATCGGGCTGATAAAAAACAATACATTTTAAGGATATTATATTCATGACTAGCAGTAGAGCCCGGCGTTGCCCGGAGATGTAACAGTAAGAGATAGATCAAGTATCGACCATCATAAAGACTGAAAAATAAAATTGACAAAGATTATTGTTTAAAGTTGACGGACACGCATGTCTTAATTAGTTTTTTTTTTTTGTTTTTTTTTACGAATTGGTCAAACCCAAACTCAAACAAAATCATTGTTTTCAATCGTTATGAGTCTACCGATTGAATAGAATTTTATTATAAACAATTGTCTTGTAAATGGAATTTTTAAAGCATTTTGAATGTAAAAATAAAGAAAAAAGTGTGCAAGACAATAAGAAACACTACCTGTCAAAAAAAAAAAAAGTGAAGTTTTGTTGAAATCGGTTGAAAAATGTAGGAAATCCGATCCCATATATAAAGGAACACGCACACAGAAACAACCTGGGTTTTATAATAAGTATAACTCGATATGAGTTGTCCTCCTTTCATTCCGTGAAAGCGATGCCTCTTAATCGTGTTTTCAAATTGATTTTGTGCAAAAACAATTGTTTTTTCAATTTTTGGCGCTGTTAGAACCACCACAAGGTAATTTTATGTAGTCCTGTGAAGTTTTATTGAAATCGGTTGAAAGATGTAGGAAATCCAATCCAATATATAAACGTACAGACACACACAACCTGGGTTTTATAATAAGTATGATGGATAGTAGTGGTCAGGAATTGCCCGAGCAGAAGAGGTTATTTGTTGTCCGTGTAGAGATTAAAGGCAAAATCACTGGGGATTATCGTTTTGCAAAGATAACCTTGTTGAGAGACATTCAATCATGTCCAGCTCCGTGGTAAATTAGACATGGCTATGTGATCAGTTCAAACAGGAAAAAAAATCTAAAAGGCGGGAATTTTGTAAATGTATCGAAAGTTCAATACAATTTTGAATATCATCCGGACACACTTCATTTGAAATAAACAAAATTTTCACGACTTCTTTCCACGCTGTGTTTTCGAATCAGTATAAAATTAAAACAACGTTTAAAATGAAGACTTGTCAAACTCGTTATTACAGAAGTCAAATAAATCACGTCTGTTTACTTATTCACTGATAATAATAACGTAATATGTGCAAACAGGAAATAGTCTTGAGTTTAGAGACGTTTTGTTTAAAATAAGTAAATCTGGTTCTGTGCATGTCGTATTAATTACATTTGTTATGTTCGTGACAGAAAATAAAAAAATGACGTGGTATGAGAATACTTGACAAATACTACGTTTGAAGACTTTTTTCATTCAGAAAACACGATATTATTCAAGTCACATTAATCAGGTTTGTCTTGTTCGTGACGATTAATAAGAATATGAAATAATATGTGACTTTACAATGAAACTGAGAACTCTCCTTCTTCAGCCAGGAAAAAAACTGTATTACGTAAATAAGTAATTTTGTCCTTTTTGTTCGTGACAGATAATAAAAAGATGTTCAAATAATGGGATTGATAACTTTTTTTTTCAACGACAAAAAATCCGTTATTGCACAACACAGGTTAATTGTGTCTTTTTTTTGTTCGTGAAAAAGAAACGCTGGCATAATATGTGAATGTTTTGGAAATTTACTGAGATTGAAGACAGACTATTTTCTCACTCAGAAACGAATGTTATTACAGAAATTTGAATTGTTGTGGACTGTTAATAAGAATGGCCCATTTGTAGATGTCTGTTTATGGCTGTGTGGATAACGATTTATATTTAACGTAAAATATCACAAAATATGAAATATAAGAAGGAAGAAAAGGTTTTATAACTAACAACATTTGTATTTATTTTGTGTAAATGATGTACATGCATAAAGTTTATTATTGTGTTGGTGTTATGTCCCTTTGACTGAATTAATTTTCTTTTATCTGAGCTCACAAACGTTGAATGAATGAGAAAGCTGAATAAACTGTAGCTTTAGAAAAATATTTCAAAGAGAAAAGTTCTTGTTGCTTGTTTGAAAAATTTCGTACGTACGTGCATGCGTGAATATGCTTTTAATGCCCGACCACCCATGGTCGAGACGAGAATCCTTTTAAGACTACATCTGTGTGTGAGTGAGTGTGAGAGAGAGAAAGAGTGTGCCTGCTATTTATAATTAATGTAACCACGTGACAGGATTACAGAAAATTGGCGGGAAAACTTGACTTGGTCACGCACTGGAAAAATATTTCTACGTGGGTGGATTGTAACGCCCACTTGTGTGTATTGACCAATTAGAAGTTGATATTTCCTGAAAATCTGTATGAAGCTGAATAAAATTCAACATTGACAAGAAAGTTGTAGCGGGATGCCAAAGAATAAACATCACGTTTCTTTTTTTTTGTGACAGGTTATGCCAAGATGACAAATATATGAATAGATGAAGCAATGATAAATTTTTCAAGCATCGGCTTCCGAGGTGTTCGGTTAAGTTTGGATAAAACAGTCATTTTCAGTTTCTGATGTTTTATTCAGTATTTGAGAAAAAAAGAAAAAAAAGTACTTAATAAAATTAAATTCTATAAAATGCTTTGAATTACTTATTTAGCAATTATTTATTTATATGTCCAGTGATTACTTTTATTATAAATGGCTGAATGTATTTGACATTAACTAAAAACCGAAAAATTACATTTAAAGTGAGATTAAAAAGAGATGCAGAACTAATTTCAAATCGAAACTAATTAATTAAAGTTGCAAAATATATGAATTCTGAATGATCTTATCTACTAAGGATTTTTAATGCTAAATAAAAAAAAAAATATCACCAACACATTACATTTTATTTAGGAATTCATTCACGGCAATTGATAACTTTGATATCATATCCAGTTGAAATTAGTTCTGTTACTCATTAGAAAATGCTAAGATCTAAACTTCTCAAGAAGGGGCAGCACTAGCAGAGCGATCATTCCGTTTGTATACGAAATGACTCCTGTTATTGTGTACAAATCTATTAGAATTTAGAGCTGTTCCTAAACGGACAATTGAATTGACTTGTTTTACGGCACATCAAACTCAATGGGTTATTTAATACCGACAAGATTTTTATTGCTGGTAATATTTATTTTCTTCAAAAATGTATTGCTGGTATTAAAATCTATTTTTTACATTTTCATAGTATTTTGACCCCCAGTTTAGGGAGCAACTATTTGCCCATAGTTAGGACTCTAACAGGTGCTATCAACCCAGGTCAGGGTGGACGGGAACACCAGCAATTATGAGGTGTTTCCACACTCCTCAAAAGCTTCTGATCTGAGGCCTTGCTATCGGATGTAGTTTATCGTCTTACACAGGACCGGAGTGGTATCACCTGTCAGGATCCCAGCTATGGGCAAATAGTTAATACCTCCTAAAGGGATCAAAACACTATAAAAGTATAAAACTAGGTTTTAATAGAAACAATAATTTAAAAAAAATATTACCAGCAGTACATTTTTGAAAAAGAATAATATTTTCCCAGCAATAAAAATCTTGTCAGCATTAAATGACCCATTGAGGTGTTGATATGCCGTAAGACAAATCAAACAAAACTGTCAGTGAAACTGTGAGTATTAACAATTATCTTTTGTTTTGGAATTTTATTCTTTGACAAAAAATGAAAATGCCAATTTGATTTTTTTAACATTTTACGTTTAATTATTCATTTTGTTTTTATTAAACACATACGTATGGTTGTTTTGATTTTAATTCCTTGCCTCTCGCTGGGAGTTTAGTAACGATGCTCACTACTCAGGTATCTGGGAATAACATGTCATAAACGTGATGATGTTAAAGGCGTAAGATAACCCATTCACTTAACGACAAGCAAAATACTGAGATATCGTAAAATCGATGAAAATGTTACGGTGAATATTTACAATGTAGAAGAAGGAAATTACTGGAAAGTAATTGAAACTCACCTGAAGCGAGCTGAATGTGTAATGCTCCTCATGCCAATGACACTTCCACCGAGCATATGACTTCAGTGAATTTGATGTGTTCCCCTCGAATTTTAAACTGGGGTCATAAGGAGAGAATGTGCACCGTTTCGTAGAAATAGGATGCGAAAGAATTTATGCATTTTACAAAGTTAGAAAAATATTGTTGGTATATTTCATTAGTCGTATTGTAGCAAACCGCCGACATTCCCACCGTATTCCATCGGTGAGAAGATCCACTCGAACAACCTCTTCCTGCGAGCCACTGCTCTGTGGAGCAGACTCTCAAGAGGATGCTTCCCCGATTACTACAATCTTAACCTGTTCAAGGCTAGGCTTAGCCATTGTCTCCCACTCCTTTACAAACAAATGGCTTCCAAACGTAACCCTGTACTTCGAGTGGCTCCAGGACCTTGTAAAGAGTGAACCTCGCCGTAAAAAATGTTTTCGATTTATTTACTCTTATTTCCTCACAATGAAACGAATCTTTCATTGTCGTTTTTTCTATCTGGAAATTTTAATATCATTAAGTTTTGTCAAAATTCCCTGACTGTAAACAGAGGCTAAAATTATTGAGGGGTCAAAACTAGTTAAATACATTCAAACCAGTGAAAAAATGGCGGCAGATCTTATTTCTTGTCATTGAAAAGAAGAATCCGTAAGTAATAAATGAATTATTAATTGAAGAATAATTCCGTCTTGGAGAAGCGTACAAAGAGTGATAGACATGAGAAATCGGCCGATAGGAAGAGAATTAGGAAAAGAAGTATTCATAGAATTATCTTTTTCTTGCTCGTTTCATCATTTTGTAGCAAAACATTAGGTTGGCCAGAAAGTCCTGACTCACTTAAGAAGCGGAAAGAAAACAACAACATTTTATGGAGTAAGAACAACATTTATTCTTCGAAATAAAGTCCATCATTCGCGACTATCTTCTGTCAGCATCCGAATCTGTTTCAGATGTCAGTCCACTGGCTTTGAATAAAAAAAAACCGTAAACTTCCTTCATTTCGCTAAAAAGTGTTGAGGAGGAAGTGTGCCACTGAGCAGAGCAGGCTATAGTCACTCGGAGCAGCATCGGGAATAAATAGTGGATGAAGAAGAATCTGAATACTGTCCATCTATTTGAACTTCACCTTAGTCATCTTGGCAATGTGTGGCCTCGCAATGTCTTGTTGAAACAAATCTCGACCTCGATTGATCAAAGCAGGCTACTCCTTCTTTAGCTTGTCGTATACGCGGTCTAGCTGATAGCAATACGGTTTAGATGGCGCGACAAACTCGAAATGCAGTACTTCTTGGAAATTCCACCAGACAGAGAACAAGTCTTGTTGTTTTTTTCCGCTTCCTAAGGGAGTCAGAACTTTCTGGTTAATTTCGGACATGCTAATGCGTAGGGAATATTCGGATAAATTTTCAAAGTCATCAGACATCTTGTAACGCACTAACATATTACACAGGTTCTAAACAACCATGTAATATCGACTCTTTGTAATCAAAACTGTAAACAAGCTTCCTTGACTTTATCAAAAAGTGTTGAATCACTGGTCGCGGATGAAGTGTGCCAGTGAGCAGAATAGGCCATAGTCTCTCGGTGCAGCATCGGGACTGAAAGGTGGATGTGGAAGAATCTCAACACCGTCCATCTGTTTGAACTTCTCCTTCGTCAACCTGGCAATGTGTGGCCTCGCATTGTCTTTCTGAAACAAAGCCCGGCCTCAATTGACCAAAACAGGATAATCCTCCTCCCCTTAGCTGCTGTCATCTTGATCTTTGTTGGCATTTCGAGTTTGTTCCACTCGGCCGTGCCATCAAGGCGGCCGACTGGAACAAGCTCGAAATGCCACCAGACAAAGATCAAGATCTGTTGTTTCCTTTCAGCTTCCTAAGTCAGGACTTTCTGGCCAACTTAGTAATAAGACGGAGAATGATCTTTTACATTGGCAATAAACAAGAAATCAAACGTAAGCAAACTTCGATTAGAGAATCCAAGAATAATATTTATGTAGTAACGAGTTTGTATAAATCAAATATATTTAATAGTTTCCATCTGAAAAGGAAGAAAAGTGAAAACAATAGCAAACAAATAGATAACTCAGCAACCTGTAGGCGAATTTACTTAAACTCATATCCTTATCTTTATGTAGAGCTTCCGGACCAGTATTATGTAATGAAAAAATTGATCATGTATACTCGATGTTGAGAAATGAAGGGTTATTTTGTGGGCTTCCATTGTCGGTAGACCAAATGAGGTTAATCCAGTTTCAGATTAACATTCACTGCTTTTTCCAAGGTCAAGACCAGGGCCTTTGTAGGCGGCGGCCTGAGCTTTTGGAAAAAAGGTATATTCTTCTTGGTTCTGTTTCGGAGTCAGCGTCTCTGTCTTTTATTTACATTACGTACACACATATGCCCATCCTGGGTATGACGATAAACTACATCCGCGTCCTGGGTAAGAAGATAAAATACATCCGACAACAAAGCCTCTGATCAGGAGGTTTTGAGGATTGTAGAATCACCTCTTAATTGCTGGTGTTCCCAGGTTCACCATAACTTGGAGTTATAGCACCTGTGGACAAATAGTTGACACCACCCAAAAAGGGGGTCAAAACACTATGAAAGTGTAAAAATAGGTTTTGATACCAGCAATATTTCTTTGGAAATTTTTTTTACCAGCAATACTTTTTTGATGAAAAAAAAAAAAAAAAAAAACAGCAATAAAAATCTTGTCGCCATTAAATAACCCATTGAGGTTTATATGCTGTAAAACAAAATAAATCAATCAAAAAACATATACACAAACACACCCCCATATTGTTTGTTTCAATTGGAAGCAAAAATGAATGCAGTATTGTTAACCAATAAAAGTCTGAATTATATTTCGATTTGTTTAAGCGTATAAAACAGCGTTTCTCAACCTTTTCACCCTTGCGTAACCCTTAAAATAAATGACATCTCATCAAGGAACCCCTGCACAAAAACGAAATTATATACCATATCTTTCTCATTTTAATTTCATCGTAGTTCACGTGGTAAATATCATAGGATATATTTTTGAATAACTGGTTTAAGGAAAAATTAATACTTCTTTGTCAAATTTTTCGGTAATGCTAAATAAAATTTATACTGTTTGTTTATAATACTTCATCAGGGAGTTTTCATTCACACAAAAGAAATTCTAAACTCAAACGTAAAAAATAAACATAAGTAACCAATATCATAAAATACCTATAATATAAATGCAAACAGAACAAAAACAGTCAAATTGCCGCATCAGTTTATTTATTTGTTTTTTTATCCTTTACTGATTATGTTGAAAAGACATAAGGCAAATCAAGAATTAAATAAAAAGTCAAAAGTACATTAGCTTATCTCACCTCTTCTCGCTGAACCCTTGGGGACCTTTACGGAACCTTAGGGTTGAAAAACACTGGTATAAAGAATGATTTATATATAAATAATATATGGATTCAAACAACAGAACTTTTAAAATCCGACATTATTTTTATTACGATAAACATTAACTTAAGTGGTTAGACGAGCAGAAAAAACCGTGATGTCTACTCAAAAACGTTTAAAAAATAAGAAAAATAAAAGGTTCATATTAATAGACAACTGGGTAGACGGAACTCTTGGGGTCGTCGTTAGCTGTGATAGCACGAAGTCACAAGTCATCGAGGTCGAAGGTTTGAGCGTTCTGGCCTTGTTCAATTTGTTGATGACTCTAGGTAACACGCTTTTTCCCAGAAACTGTAACTAAGATCTGCTCAGTATAGTTGCAGTAAGAACCACAGGTGGGCTCTGTGGGTGTTCAGCAAACACAAATGTGCCTGAGCGAGCATCTGCAATAGGGATTGGCTAGCCGCCCTTGTAGACGGGTATCCTTGAATATGAGTGGCCAGCTATACATACTCTAATCAAACCCGACCGAGTGAATTAACGAATAAATTTGATAAAAAAGCTTTTACACTGATTGATCTGAAGTTGTAAGAAGAGTGAAACTTCAGAAAAGTACGACTTTGATAAAACAGTTTCTCAAGAATAAAATAAAATCTTTTAGTTTCCTGGTACAATATTTAAAAGTCTAACTAAAAGAAAATGGTCGGATTTGAATTAAGTCCAAATGAAGATAAAGAAGACAAACAAGATATATATATATATATATATATATATATATATATATATATATATATATATATGAACAAATATATGTATTGAACAAAACAATTTTACAATCGACATAGACAATAATACTTGTGTTTGTTCTTTGGTGAATGTTCGTACGTACGTGTATGTTTGTAATGCTCATAGCGTCTTCCCAGAAGTGGGAAACGCTGTCTTTTGCGAGAGTTCACATTGTATTGATGTTCGCTGAAATGAAGAAATGAAAAAGAGGATTTAACTCACCTCCACGCGAGGAGGGATGTGGCTCGAGGCCTAAAGGAAAAAGAGAACGAGGCAAGAGGTGGCCCAGTATTTATAGTATAAGGAGAATGACCCCTAGTGACAATTTGGGAATTAAGGAGGAGCTAACTCCGACAATATTTATGTCCAGTTGTAGATGTCTGTTTATTAACATGACCACACGATTTATATTTAACGCAAAATACCAAAAAATATGAAACACAAGACGGAACAAAAACGGTTTTATAACAACATTTATATTTATTTTTGTGTAATGATGTACATGCGTAGAGGTTACTATTTTTCCCTTTGACTGAATTAAAGTTTTACTGATGAAATTGAAATATTTTTATCTGAGCTGACAAATGTTGAATGAATTATAAACCTGAGAAATGCTGAATAAACTTTGAGCTTTAGAAGAGTATTTTAAAGATAAAAGTTCTTGTTTGGAAATGTTTTGTATGTTTGTAATGGAGTTTGGAAAATTTCGTACGTACGTGCATGCGTGAATGTGTTTTTAACGTCTGACCGCACATGGTAGAGACGGAATCCTTTAAGATTACATCTTCGCGAGAAAAGAGAAGAGAGAAAAGAGAAGAAGAAGAATGAGTAAACTTGTGTCTGCTGTTTACAATTAATGTAATCACGTGACAGGCTCCCAGGAAAATGCCGGGAAAACTTGACTTGGTCACGCGCTGGAAAAATATTTGTACGTGGGTGGATTGTAACGCCCACTTGTGTGTTCATGGACCAATTAGAAGCTGATATTTCTTGAAAATCTGTATGAAGCTGGGTAAGCGTTTGATCCTCTTTTTATGAACAGATTTGTACAAAATTCAACATTGATAAGAAAATAGTAGCGAGATGATAAACATGGAAATCAAGAGAATGGCAGTTTGGAGTTTCAGAAAAATTTGTCAGAGAATGGAGAAAGCAGAAAGATCAGCTTAAAGAAATGCCGAAATCGAAGAGAGCAGAAAAGTATTCAGTATCTCCATATCAAAATATGGAGAAAAAAACAACTGTATTATTGGGTTGTGGACATAAGAAATAACTCTCTTATGTGTAAAGTCTAGATACAGTGATGACTATGAATTATACACTCTCTTCTGTGTAAAGTCTAGATACAGTGATGACTGAACTATACACTCTCCTCTGTGTAACGTCTAGATGCAGCGAGGACCACGAATTATACATTCTCTTTTGTGTAAAATAGACATACAGTGATAACTATGAATTATACATTCTCCTCTGTGTAAAGTCTAGATACAGCGATGACTATGAATTATACACTCTTCTGTGTAAAGTCTAGATGCAGTGATGACTGAACTATACACTCTCCTCTGTGTAAAGTCTAGATACAGTGATGACTGTATTATCAGAGGCTAGCTGTTAATGTAATCTATTATATTTAGGTAGAATTTATTTAACAAATACATCCAAACTTTCATTCATTGTTATTCCTACATATATAAGGAAACAACAAATTCTGCTGGAAGAAAAAAATAATGATATCAGCTCTGACTGAATTCAAATTTGGTATAAAAGGTCGGAATGTAGAGCCAGTATAATGGATCTTGGTTTGTGAAAAGTGTAATGAATGGATGAGGTAAGTTGAATTTCCGTACTAGTCTGTTGCATTTACTTCTGCAGTGAAGCCTTTGGAAAGGCATGTGTCTATCTCTACTCTGCGCTGGTATACGTTAAATAGAAGGCTTATTGTAACAAGACTTTCAATAAAAACCAGAGCCCTATTAACTGATGAACAAATGAGAATGGTGTTTGACAGCGATGATAGTGAAGAATTCATTTCTGAATGAATTTTAAAACTATAACTTTATATATAAATAGATAAACACTTTTTTCTAAATAGACCATAACATTTTCTTCTCTAGTTATTTTTTGTCGAATTGACTCGATATAAAATAATATGCGGTAAATATAAAAATACCAGTACAAGAGTTACTTCCCTTTGTTTACATAATGAATGACGAAATGTATTTGAACTGCAAAAGTGTATTAATAATTGTAGGTTTTGAAATAAAGCTAGAAATAAAAGGTCAGCCAGTTGTATGTCATGCGTGATACACGCGTAGGCGATCATGTAATGGTGAATGTAATGGATTCGACTGGAATTCGAACTCAGCTCTCCGATTCCTCAATCCGAGCCGCTATCCATTACTCCACCGGATATCTGATAATATTTACGTTTAAAAAGGGATGTGTAACTCCCCAGATTATATCACGACCTATCTACGAGTTAACACTAAATCATCAATTATTAAGCCATAAAGTAGGGGTGTGACCTATCCAGTAGGGGCGACCTATCTGCATATATATATATATATGTATTAGGTTATTCATATCTAACCTATCTGTTAAAGTTTCCTTTTTTCTGTGAAATCGGATAAGCAGACTGAGATTTGCATAAAAATGAATGAAAACCACAAATAGGGAATTTTTTTTCATCTGAATCATTTCTCTATACAATCCTTGAGGATACATGGCACAGTGGATAAAGGCGTTAGTTAGATGCAGTGACAGAATCCAAAGAGTGTGAGTTCAATACCCGGTTAAAAAAAGGTTCGGTTCGACATTCCAACCACCTGAAGATGGCCGGAGCGTACAACGGCCGAAACGTTGTAATAAATATGGCGGAAAATATTAGGACAATAGTGCGAATAATGTAAATAGTGTACCTCTTGGACAGTTATTGCATACACTACCAGATGAATTATATTCTCTTTTACAGAAGCAAGAAATTCCTTCTCATTGACCATTAATTAAACATCTCTCTTTTTTTCTCTCTCAGTCTGTTAACATCTGAGTGTGCTGTTTGAGTTGGTAGTGTATTTACCAACAGCGTTCGTGGACAGTTAAAATATACTGCTGATTATCACATGAGAACTGGCGCAATATAATCATTCTATCGCTAAGTGACCAACCACTAGATGTAACGATGTATCTATCTATGGCATTAATTCAGGCAGTAAGAACCCTGCTTCTTGAGATTGTTGGAAAGTGAAAGAAAATTTGATCACAAAACAAGAAGACGGGTCTGTCGGTGCCAGCAGGGGACATGGGATTTGCCGGATGCGATGTTTGGATGAACTTGGGCGATGAACTGAAAGGCGGCAATCAATGAAGAGAGCGGAAGTATCGCCGGGTTTTATAGGGTTCAGTCGACATCTGTTCTGAGGCGAGGAAAGGTTTTGCTTTGTGGTTGGTGTATAGTGACAAAATGGTTATCAAAAGCAGTACAAAAAGTAAGAAAATACATAAAAAGGATGGAAAACATTTCTCGGACATAAACAAATATTCAAGATTTGATCAAATATAACAACTGCTTGGGAGTGCTTCCTTTCTAGACGAGAGCATTTCAGAATGCCTTACATATATATATAAATATATATATATATATATATATATATATATATATATATATATATATATATATATATGGATTGATGTGAGTTTGTGACCTGGGTTTCACGCTTTTGCGATCGTCAGATGACGTTCGTAAAAGCGTGAAACCCAGGGTCACAAACCTCACATCAATCCAACCAAATATGTTAGCTCTATCCTGATATTGAGCGCTTTCTAATAAGTACCGCTATATAATATACAAATATTATATATATATATATATATATATATATATATATATATATATATAAGGCATATATTTTATATATAAAGAAATAATCACACAGAATCAATTATAAATATTAATGCGATTAATGGCGAAATCACTTCGCTAGTAGAACATAATGTATGCAGTTTTATAAATGAGGATCGCATCATTCAATGGATTAACAGTATTTTAATGCATACATTATACACTACTAGCGAAGTGATTTCGCCATTAATCGCATTAATATTTCTAATTGATTCTATGTATGATTATTTCTCTCTCTCTCTCTCTATATATATATATATATCTATATATAGTAATAGAATTTGGGCATTTAGACAAATCATCATAATAATTCATCGAGTCTAGAATAGTACTCAACAGAATGCAGAAAGCATTGGACAGCCGTTTTACCCTTTTATGGGGCTCATCAGGCAATGCACATCCACTACCGAGATTCGAACCCGGACCCTTTCGATACAATGCAAGCGTCATACCAACCGTACTAAGGAAGAACAAACCGTGAGTATTGTGAGTATCTGTGTTATATCGGTTCTATGCAGTTTCTTCTGCATCACCGAGGGGCGTTGGTACAGTTGATATGACGCTTGCGTTGTATCGAAACGGTCCAGGTTCGAATCTCGGTAGTGGATGCACACTCCTGATGAGTCCCATATAGAACGAAACGGCCGTTCAGTGCATTTTGTTGAGGATTCTTCTAGACTCGATGAATTATTATAATGATATATATTGACGTTATTAGATCTAACTTTATTGCACTCCTATTGACAAAACATCTAACCTTTTGTGCTTTCTTCTGATGGATCTATATCTAAATGACTGGCGTAGTGTATAAAACAAGATTTGCAGGAGAAAATATTTTATGATATACATTTGATTAAAAGCAGGAATTAGTGGTGATTTTGTCATATTTCGATGCTGGCTTGCATCATATTCAGGATATAATGGAGACATTTTGAAAGAAAAAGAGTAGAGAGAAAGGGAAAAAAAACTATTGACACATTCTAATAATTGAAAGGGTACACTGGAATTTCCATTAAAATAAAATTCTTGACTGCAAACGGGATCATCAAGTCAATGTAAACGACCATTTCTATCATACTGCATGTACTTCACAAGGGCTACATACAGTTTTGAATTTGGAGTTTTCCTTCTCCTAGATCGGTTGCCACCCAAGTATATGGAACCCAGTTTATTCATTTACCAATAGTTGGTATTTTACAAGGTATTTGTTTTTAGTTTTCGGTTATTAATTAACATGATACAAATTTGTTTTCGTAATGCATTTTGAGATGAGCTCTGATCATTTATTTGTAATTTGTGTCTAGAAAAATGATTATAGGTATTTTCCACGTCAATCAGTTTACAGGTCAAAGGTCAAATTACTGTTTTCAAACTAAAAATTTCCCATGACCTTGCTAACCAAACGTTTACTCTGCAGCTAAATGGTATAGCACGTCAGACTGTATGACGATTCCGTGTAGGATACAAGTTCGATTCCTATCGAAGGACACATTTTCTATGAATTTTCTCGGGCATTCAGACCGGTAAATATTCTTTATTATGAAGAACGCATTTACTTAAATATTTGCACTTATAAAACTAACGTATAAGCAGAAATATATATATATTAAAATATTGTCGGATTTAGTCCATTTCATTATATATATACATATATATATATATATAAAATTCATCGAGTTTAGAAGAAACCTCAACAGAATGCAGAAAGCACTGGACGACCGTTTCGTCCTATATTTGGGACTTATCAGCAGTGCGCATCCACTACCGAGAATTGAAACCCGATATCGATATCACTTGTATATACTTGCTTGAACCGGCTTCTAATGTTCTGGACTGAGCGGCTTGGTGATAGTAGTCGTGGCTCGTGGAGGCACAGTCCTATAGGTAAAAGAGAGACTCAGATGAGTTCCACCACGGAATATGGGATCGAGCGGCGTTATATCGAGTCTGACTTGCTACCTCTTCGTCACCGAGGCCCGTTGGAACATTTGGTATGACGTTTGCCTGATAACGTAACTGTCTGGGTTTCAATTCTGGGTAGTAGATGCGTACTGCTGATGAGTCCCAAATATAGGACGAAACGGCCGTCCAGTGCTTTCTGCATTCTGTTGAGGTTTCTTCTAAACTCGATGAATTGATTATAATTATCTCAAATCCTAATTTCTTTCACTTAATATATATATATATATATATACAAAATACAAAACTACTGATGAAAAGCTGTGTTCTATGAGAAAGCAGAAAACCAATATTATTTATTAATATATTGTCCATTATTTCTAATGATTTGAAAAAAGGCAAATTGAATTCAAAAGCTACAGAATAATCTAGCTAATGAGCTTGTGTAAATGATTGGCAGAAAATGGATAAAGAGAGATGATAAAAAACAAAACAAAACTAAAAGCTACAAAGTACAAGGAGTAGTGGAGAGCCATGATTGCCCACGTCCAGAAGGGACACTGCAAATAGCAGAATAATTTGCATACTGAACTTAACCTGGAATGATGTTAACCTTGAGGGTTGTCAAGTGGATTATAACTTGTCATTTTCATTGTCACAATCTGTTCAGGTCTTTATCTTGCCTCATAACGCGTTTGCACGAATACGTCAACTTGCATTACAATCTTGCATAACCACAGATGATATTTATGAAAGGGCATTGTCGAATATTTAAAGCTTCTGAGTAAAAAATTATGCAAATTGATTTTTGGTTAGGTGGCTTTGTGTGCGATTGACTATATATATTATTAAAACAGCATACAAAACTGCTGATGACAACCTGGGTTCAACAAGAAAGCACAAATGCAATATTATTTATTGGTATATTTCCCATTCTCTCTAATGACTTGAAAATATTGCACTGAAAACAGGAGATAATTTGTATATACTATCGAGGGTAATGTCTTCCTAAATTTCATTTCTGGATACAAACTGATTGCCACCCTCATAAATACTCCAAGTCTGACAAGACATCAAAAGTCTTCGACAGCGTTTAGATAATGGCAACATAGCACTTACTACTACTTGTGACGGCATTCACCCGGCTCCAATATTGGAGTTGCATGGGAATTTGGAATTCACAAGCGGTCCCCAAACCCGCATGTATAGGCTTCAGATCAGTTCCCAGGAAATCAACAGCTCGACAACAGCACATGAGATTTGATTATAGTGGTGAAGGTTTCGTGCAGGACCATCCACACTTTTTGAAAGGCCGAATACAGAGACCTGGTGCACTACGTGCCACAAGGTCCCCAAACGACCCTCCGCAGGTTTTGAATTCAGAGTTTTTCCTTCTAGACCAGTTGCCATCCAAGGCAACCTAGTCTGTCCTGCTATATACCCATAGCTGGTGGGATAAGAAGATCCACACCTTTCCCACGTAAGTGAATCTAATGGATTCGACTGGAATCAATCCAAGCTGCTATCCATTACTCCACCGTGCCTCCTCAACATAGCACCGGTACAATACGTGTCATTTCAAAATGCTAATTATCCTAATAATTAATTAGTTGTACTGAAAACGAGCATTGTCTATGAAAGGAATGATTTGTTTGAATGCCATTCTAAGCTTAAGCTATGTTTGAAGCTTAATTCTTTAGGAATTCACTGGAAACAGATATAGACTTTTTAATGCCATCATCTACTTTCCAGGTTTCTTTAAATCCAGCCCCCCCCAATAACCCTTTCACCATTTTCCTTCAGGTATCACGCAGTTCTTCAAAAGTTGGGCTCATCTAGCATCGCTCGACACTCGTATGTGATTAGCCGTTTCTTCTAATCGACTTCCACATAATGATTCAGGTGATTTAACTTCAAAAGGAGGATGGACAACCGCCTTGGAACACGTTTAGCAAGGACAACCGCCTTGGAACACGTTTAGCATGGACAACTGCCTTGGAACACGTTTTGGACAACCGCCTGGAACACGTTTAAAGGACAACCGCCTTGGAACACGTTTAGCATGGACAACCGCCTTGGAACACGTTTAGCAAGGACAACCGCCTTGGAACACGTTTAGCAAGGACAACCGCCTTGGAACACGTTTAGCAAGGACAACCGCCTTGGAACACGTTCTGATATGCGGCGTCGTGGCATATAAGACCTATTTTGGAGCTGTTTCAGTAGCCCGGGAAAACCCTTTATCATTATTTAGTTGGTAATTATGCATTTCACTTGTCAACCGATTTTCCCTTCTTTAAGAGAAAATCAAAGATTCTTTGAAAAATCGCAGTGAATTAGTGAAAAGAATTTGAAGAATTTCTAATGTTTTATGATCATGAAGCATTCGAAATGTTTTTGCCAGTTATCATTGTTCAGACCTGCTTTAGTACAAATGTTGCATAAAATTAGGACGGTGGCAATGAAGCAATAGGAAAATTACATCAGTTATTGTTAAAATTTTAAAAACACACAGAATAAGAATACATATGAAAAAAATTTAATAATGTTTGAAAACATTATACAGTAATGATCCGAAGATCTGAATCGCCAAAACATCAATTTGCTTAATGTTTTACTGAGAAGTTTTAAATATTCGACAATGTACTTTCAGGAGTTGTATCTGTGGTCATTCAGGACTATAATAGAAATCGTTGAATTCCCATGGAACCATACCAGGAAAGATGCAGATCAGAGATGATACTGAAAATAGGACATTTCAAAATAAATAACCACTAGAGAAAATAGAATTAAAAGCTTTTCTTAGAAGAAAAGCTAAAGCTGTATATAATAGATTTATATAAATATTTAGGGACATTAAAACCTATACTTAACATGAATGGAAATGAGATAAGGGTAAGCAGAATGTAATTCTTGAGCGTGTTTTCCTTTGTGTACATGTATATGTCTCAGGTCAAACAAATCGTTACTTATCACTTCAAGCCAAGCACGCCGCCATCTTCCATACCAGATAGAAACTGTGGTTCCGTTTGCTTCTGTTTTATGAAAGAACGCACATTG
>CAHIKZ030004831.1:2115000-2170000 GCA_903632075.3 Acanthosepion pharaonis
AAATCACATTCAAAATCGATTGAAATGGGCCGAGGACAATATGAAGATTGACTTCTCTAAAGTTTTGTTCACAGACGAAACTCAAGCAACACTTGATGGGCCAGATAGATGGTTCAAAGGCTGAGTAATAAACGTACAGAATCGCCATCAGTGTTTGAGACGCCAACAAGGCGGTGGAGGCATAATGATCTGGGGTGGTATTATTGGAAACACATTAGTGGGTCCATGGAGAGTACCAGATGGCGTCAAAATAACTACTGATGCATACATAGCGTTTATGAAGGAGCATCTTGAACCGTGGATGAAAAGGCAAAGAGTTGCCTTCAGAAGGGCCATTGTTTCTTATGCAAGATAATGCTCCCTCACACGCTGCTCACAAGACTACTGAATATTTGAAACAGTTAGATTTTGATGGACCTCGAAAAATGAAGTAGCCGGCAAATTCTCCGGATTTGAACCCAATCGAAAACCTTTGGAGCATCATGAAGCGAAGACTGTACGCCAACGGACGACAATTCAGGAGCAACACTGAGTTGTGGGAAGCAATTCTTGACATATCTCGCGATATTACAGCAGATGACATACTACAATTAACAAATTTTATGGATCGTCGACTTTTTCAAGTAATTTCAAAACAGGGAAAGCACATTCCCTATTAATTTGTTTAAAATTGTGCCTTTGCTTGTATCTGTTATTATTTGTTTGATTATCTTATTTAATAATTTGGCACGCAGTCTATAAAATAATTATATATATATATATATATATATATATATATATATATACACTTCATTTTAGGATGGCTCAATACAAAGAGTAATATTCTTTATTTTAGAATATTACGTCGAAAACATATCAAAATTGCTACACAATTGCAGTTGTGTTTCGATGCCTGTCAATGCATCTTATCAGGCGATTGTAAATTACTGAAGAGTGAAGTATGTATTTAGATTTAAAAGCAAAATACGGCATCTTTTTACAAACAAAAAAAAAGAAAAAAGTGGAGTGGTATCAAGCTACTCTCATCTATGAATAATAGTTGACTTATATCTTGCAATGAAAGTTCGTGGAAGTAAGGAAATTGGTGAATTTCGACAAGGGCAAATAATAGGATGGCTTCAGTGTGGCACGTCAAATAGAGAAATTAATAGTTTTTTCCAGGTTAATCATCAAACGGTTAATAATATTTTTTAATGAAGAAGGCCATTATCATGTGGAAGAACATTCTGGAAAACCAAGCATTGTGTCTGAGCGAACGAAAAGGGCACTGAATAGGGAAGTCATCAGAAACCGTCGTCAGGGCGTCAAAGTTGCCGCCAACAGCATGGAAATATCGCTATATGTGGTGAGAAAGACCCTGAAAGAGCGAGGCTATCAAAGAAGTGTTGCAAGAAAGAAGCTCTTGATTTCAGAGGTTAACAGGAACTTTCGTATGGACTGGGCGAAAGGATTCAAGAGCAAAGATTATGAATTTTGGCAGTCTGTAATTTGGTCAGATGAAAGTAAATTCTGCCAATAATCTAATTCGAGATTAGTTTATGTTTGAAGAAATCAGAATGAGACTTGCAACACTGAATGTCTACAGGCGATCATGAAACATGGAGCGATTGGAGTAATGGTGTGTGGCGCTGTCTGGTTTGGTAGGAAATATGAGCTGATTCTTGTTGACGAGCGATTGAGTGGTCCAAAATACTGTCAAATCTTAGAGAAAGGAATACTCCCACTATTTGAAACCAAGCAGATTGACAAGAATGTCTACTTTTTTCAAGAAGATGAAGCGCCATGCCATACAAGCAAAGTAGCAAAAGCCTGGAAGGAATCGTGAAGAATCAAGTCACTGCCATGGGTAACCCAAAGTCCTGACATGAATCCAATAGAATACGGTTGGGAGCACCTTCATGGAAGGCTTTAAGAGCCTGCAACTAAAATCACGTCAGTAGCAACCCTTAAAGTAACATTGCTAAAAGAGTCGCAAAATATAACCCAGACGATTGTCGATAACGGGATCAAATTCATGAAAAATCGAATACAAGCCCTGAAACTACCAAATGAAGGACCTATTCCAATTCTAGTTCCAAATACTTTTTTATGTTGAATAGGGATTACGTAATTAAATTTTGAAATTGGATGTACTTTCTTTCTGGCTAAAAACATAGTCCACTGTATCTATCTATGCCTGTTCATATCTATCTATCTATGCCTGTTCATATCTATCTATCTATCTATCTATGCCTGTTCATATCTATCTATCTATCTATCTATGCCTGTTCATATCTATCTATCTATCTATCTATGCCTGTTCATATCTATCCTCTACATTGTTGAATTTACTGAATTACTAACACGCAAGTCCAGTGAAATTTCTTTTTTCGTTCATCAGGACCTAGAAATTGATTAACCAATTTTACGTATGACTTGTTTGTCCATCTTTCATTACAAGAGTTGATTCTGCGTAAATGAAACTTCAACACGCCTAACGATGTTAGTTCTTTCATGAAACTCTAGTTTGTACAATTCAAATACGTTTACGTTTAATGTTTCTTTCATTTGAAAAGTGTAATTGAGGAAAACACTTCCTGGCTTGCCTACGGACGAATTCGTTAAAGGTCAACTGTTAATTAACATGAAATTTTATTGATCCTTGTATGGAAATTTGTTCTTTATTAATTAACGAGGAAACGAACGGAGAGTAATCATTTTCATAAATGACTCGGGGTAATGTCGAATCTTTCTGAAATTGCGTTTTAACCAAAATCTGGAGGTAGATTGAAAGTAATTAGTAGTAATGGGTAATAATTTCATTAGGTTGAAATCCGTGCATGATGGAAAGGACTTCGTGCAACGTTAAACTTTACACATGATAAAGTCACTATTTACATAATTTGGACTATTGTCCCCAACATTGTCGCCATATTTATTACAAAGTTCCCCACTGCCTTAACCGGGTATTGAACTCACACTCCTTGCGTCCTGTCACTGGAACTAACTAACGCCTTTATCCACTGTGCCATGTGTCCTTGACAGGACCAAAGAGTGTGAGTTCAATACCCAGTTAAGGCAGGGGAGAAATTTCAGAGGGAAATTAACAGGAGATAACTGATAAGTGACATCCATTAAACATGGCACGTGAAACTATAA
Organism: Acanthosepion pharaonis; assembly: GCA_903632075.3. Lineage (NCBI taxonomy): Eukaryota > Metazoa > Mollusca > Cephalopoda > Sepiida > Sepiidae > Acanthosepion > Acanthosepion pharaonis. Next base: position 2,118,139 of record CAHIKZ030004831.1, read on the forward strand.
CAGTCTACCCTAGTGAACGAAATAAAGGGTTTAGCTCGTCATTCCAACCACCTGAAGAAGGCAGGAGCGTACAACGACCGAAACATAGTAATAAATAAGGCGACAAAGATGTGGACAATAGTGCGAATAATGTAAATAGTGTACATAATACCACATCTCAGAAATATAGACAGACACTGAAAGGCCGAAACGTTGTAATAAATATGGCGACAAAGATGAGGACAATAGTCCGAATAATGTAAATAATGTACACAATACCTCATCTCAGAAATATAGACAGATAATGATAAAGTCAGCCGTCAAAAAAGAAGTGTTTTATCATAGATAATATACTTTTGGAACTGAAGAAACCTTTGACGCTGGACAAGACAAGTTCACCGTTCGTCATATTCTAAAAACAAGTATATGGATTTATAATCAATTCTGGAAATAGACTTTAGACGCCATAAATATAAATTTTCTTACTGGAATTTGTTTTATGTTTAGCCCCGGAATTAGAAACGCGTTTCAAACACATAAATACATAATTTCTTATTTACATTACTCGGGCCGTTATACTCAACTTCATTGCCATATTCACAACGTTTCGGCCGTTATAGGCTCCGCCTTTCTTCAGGTAACTGGAATTTCGAACCGAACCCTTCATTTCGTCCACCGAGGTAGATTGTTCTAGTTCCACATTGTATGCCTCTTCCGAATGTCTCAGTTATTTCTCAACTCTCCTAATTTTTGGTTTACCACTGCTGTAGTCTGGTTTTGAATTTACAGCTCTTTAGGTCTTTGTGAATATAGCAATGAAGAGAATGGTAACAGTCCGAATAAAGTAAATAATGTAAATAATCATAATACCTCATCTCAAAGATATAGAAAAACATGATTTCTTGTTAATAAATAAAGCAAGGATTGACTCGTACACGCTCTAGAGTAATTCAAATAAGTAAATCTCGCTGGGCGTTTACTGTGCAATGCTATTTTGATAAGATATTCGTGCATAAAAGTGTTTAAAATCCTCATTAGTTTTATTTTGGTGCACATCCAGCTCCGAGTACAATCATATATTTTAATAATATCTTTTTGAATATAAATCATGATTTTTTTTTCATAAGCCAAACCGATTGTGGTTTTTTTTTTATGAACAAATGGAAAAAGAATTTTCAGGAGGCGTTAAATATAGTTTATCTTCACACAGCGCTTAAAGGCTAATAACATGGCGACCTTTATCATTGTTGGTCTGTAAACGATGCATTTCCAACATTACAAGCTTTCAGCCAATATCACCGCCTTCCGTCTTGATGCCTTTACCATCTGGCTGTAGATCAAGTAAATTTGGCGAATAGTTTTGCCAATCATGTTATTTGGTGACTTGTTGATATCGGTTGGCTATCTCGTTCGCTTGATTTAAGCCCTGCGGGTAATTTTCTGTGGGTATGTCTCCCGAGTTAAGAGTGGGTGTTCACAAAGACTGACTTTTGATGGAAGTAAATAAGAATGTTGTACAGGAAATCAACAAAATTTCGCCAGAAGTCAAATAAAAAGGGTGATAGGCAGTCGAGGTGAAAAAGCAGAGATTCGCCGGCGGACTACAAACCATTATTTATCTTCTGACATAGCATTTAGCTTTCAGACTGATACAAAAAGCGACACACACACACTTTACCAATATCGGCCATCATAGTGTTTTTGGTTAAATTCTTACAACCTACGAATCGAGATAGCAGAAGGATTATTAAACCAGTTACCATGAAAATATTTTCAGAAAATGCACAGGGAAGCTTTGTTATGGAGGTGGGAAAGTAAAAGTCGACTAGGGCAGGTAACATTGCAGATTCTTCTTAGGATTTTGTCAAGAATGATGCATTATATACGCTCACGTTTTTCTCCTGTTAAAAATGACTTGTCAAACTTTTCAAAAGAAATATAATTGATAGGTCCACATATACACACATATGAGTAAATAAGTTGCACTTTAGATATATAGATTACTGTGTTGTCCTCAATGTTCATATATCAGTTAAACCTAAAGAGCCAGACAACCTACCCCGGTTTCACCTAAGCGGATCCGTCAGTAGTCCCTGACGATCCGCTTAGGTGAAACCGTGGTAGGTTGTCTGGCTCTTTAGGTTTAACTTAGGTTTGCGCTACTTTGAACTTGAATGCTAGACGATTATTTTCGGCTAATGTACATGTTCTCTGTTCTTTCTTTATTTGTACCATTTTTTCCCCTTTGGTATTGATTATTCACAATTCAAGGCACCTAAGGTTTTCCGGACGAGTAGAATTTCTTATATTTATAAACTACAACTAATATATATATTTGAATAAAAAACAAACCACTTTAAGGTTCCATGTAATAAATTATTTCACCACAGTCCTTTTAAAGGGCTCTGGTGAAATAATTTATTACATGGAAACCTTAAAGTGGTCTGTTTTTTTACTCAAACATATTTGCTCTGAATTTACATTGAGCTCTCCGGATATCATCCTCCTTGGGTCTACCCATACGGATTACCTAGTTTTGCACAAACCATATATATATATATATATATATATATATATATATATATATCTAACCGAACGCTCCTCTGTGGCCGAATCGGTTAAAAGCACGTCAAGCTAAATAACGGTTCCGTATCGGATCCTGTCGGAGGACGAATATTTTCTGTGAAAATTTCTGGGACATTCAGGCCGGTAAATGTTGTTTATTACTGTTTATTATAAACAGAGCATTTACTTAAATATTTCTATCTATAAAAAGAATGTATATATATATATATATATGTGTGTGTGTGTGTGTGTGCGTGTGTTTGAAAAATATTATAACAAGGCGGAAAGATTATCAAAGCAGTTAACATGAAAATATTTTAAGAAAATATAATATACAGGGAAGCTTCCTTATGGAGGTTGGAAAAAATAAATGTCGTGGTACCAGGCTGGAAGAGGTAACCTCGCAGATTCTTCTTAGGATTTTGTCAAGAATAATGCGTTTACATACGCTCACATTTTTCTCCTTTTGAAACGACCTGTCAAATATTTCGAAAAAAAAAAAAAAAAAAAAAAAAAAAAATAATAATTGATAGGTCCACACACACAAATATAAATAAATAAATATGAGTAAATAATTTCACTTTAGACATATGGTCTGAAGACTGCTGTGTTTTGTCCTCAGTGTTCGTTTTTATATATATATATATATATATATATATATATATATATATATATATATATATATAAATTATATCACAGAATCGATATACATTATTTTAAAATGAAGAAGCGCTTTTGGGTCCAACGCTTCTTGAGAAAGATTCGTTTTGGAAAAAAAATCCAAAAAACAAAAACAAAAAAAACATAGAAAAGAAAAGTTAATGATAAACGGTGACAATAAAAAAGTGCAGTAAGGGGTGGGGAGTAAACAAGGAGCCACGACTAAGTTAAATTTATTGCTAAAACAATAAATCGATGTAAATAAACTCCAGTGTGTATAAAACTGGAATCATTTTGTTGAACAACCCGGTTTGGACTTTGGAATATTCTGACGAAGCATTTAGGCTACTGCACAAAGCTTTGTCAGCTAAACATTTGTTTTTTAGAAGCTGTCCATATCAAGATTCATTGACCGACATTATGCAGGCAGAAGGAGAACTTTCTTTGTTCTCTGTGTCTCATGAGTGGGCTGTGAGTACATTTTTTTCTGTTTTATACTCACTAGAAGCTTATTTACATTGATTTATTGTTTTAGTAATAAATTTATTTTAGTCGTGGCTACTTATTTACCCGCCCGCACTTTTCAGTTTTGCCGCTTATGATTTGTTTTTTGTTTTCCCCAAAGAATCTTTATGAAGAAGTATTGGACCAAAAAGGTTCCTTTAACAGAAAAAAAAATACCCTCCGTCATTTTAAAACAATATATGTTTATTTTTTTTAATTTTTTTTTTTTTAAAGCGTTTCACCCCAAGCAAGGCGGGAAGCAACTAGCACGCAAGGGGTTACAGAGCGTTGGAGCGAGAGCAAATAGGAGTGATAGAGGAAAGGATGAAGAGAAGGATAGGGGATAGATCAGGTTATCTGGAGACGTCGATTGACATTACATTTAAATAGTTGAAGATTATAGCTATCAGAGAAACAGGAAAAGAGGAGGGAGTTCCACAGGCGAGAAGTGCGAGACATGAATCTATTGGAGTAGTATTCGGCTACATTGAACAGTTTCAACAGTGAACGGGTGTTAGCGATATGCCAGCCTAGTTGAACGCTTAAATTCATGAAGTCTGGGAACCAGCGAAAGCAGCTCATCGGAGTAGTTACCATGAAAGTATTTGTAAAAAAGACAGAGGGAGGCAACGGCACGTCTGTGAGAGAGCGACTGCAGACGAGATGCCAGATCATGGCCAATTACATTGCATATCCGTCTCTGGATCCTATCAAGAACCTTGAGACAAACAGAAGGGGCACCGGACCATATATGGCAGCAATACTCCATGCAAGGACGAATGGTTGATTTGAAGTCTGGGAGCAAGCGAAAGCAACTCATCGGAGCAGTTACCATGAAAGTATTTGTATAAAAGAGAAAGGGAGGCAACGGAACGTCTGTGAGAGAGCGACTGCAGACAAGATGTGTGTGTGTGTGTGTGCGTGCGCGCGCTTGAGAGAGTTGAAAAGGCTAAATCTTCGACCAGTTATAGTCTAATTAGTAACCGTTTAGTAGAAGAAAATGAATTTATTTACTTTATTTTAATCGCTCTTGTATTGATACTAGTACAATTGAAATGTAAAAAGAAATAAGTAAATTTGTAAATACTGAATCAAAGATTTCCGTATATCATCTAAATATATGAGGTACGTGTATAAAGCTCAAATCTTGTTTGTGTTTGCCTGAAACACTGTAAATCAATCAAATATATAATACCGTATTTCTCGGCTTGGAAGATGCCCCCTAAAATTGGAAAAAAAAATTCTAAGAAAAAAGAAGTCATTTTCATACAACACATACGTTCCTCACATACTGGCGCCACGTATTGTTTACAATAATCACTCGTCCGATTTTGTTTGTATGGCAATAACATACTAATCAAAAGCTGAAAGGCAGAGCATGTTTAAGCTTGTGGCTCGGCTCCAGGAAGGTTTATAGTGTTGGACAGTTTTGGAAATACTTATGGCAGTTAAGTACTGAGGTTACATTATATAAAAGTCCGATTTAGATAGATAGCTAACATTATAGTGCAATGACTAAACATACAAATCCATGTCCCTATCAGTCAAGCCAATTAGGTGACCGTCCAAGCTTACTTGAGCCTCGGCGTTTTTTTGGAAGACGCACACGTATTTTTCAGGGTATTTTTAGGGAAAAAAGTGCGCCTTGTAAGCTGGAAAATACAGTGTTAATGTTTTACTTATATATATATATATATATATATATGTTTTATATATATATGTGCTTGTATGGGCATGTGCAAATACTGTAATTCCACATGTATAATACACCTTCATCCATAATACGCGCCCTAAAATTGTGATGAAAGTGTGGGGAAAATGCTTCTACTCACGCATAATTCGCACCCCTTGTTTGGTAATTTAAACCTTATAAATTGTACCTCTCCAATTTCATTACGGACAGCGTTTCCTACTCTTATAAAAAATGATTTTAAACATAGGAAAATATTATTCTAATTTAGTTTTACTTTTATGATATTTATTTTATTTTACGGAATTTTTTTAAAGATTTTTTGTAGCTGTGCATAATACACTAACCTGATTTTGCTTATTTTTTTAGAAAAAATACGCATTATACATGGGGAATAATGGTAATACTAAAACCTGTGGTGTGAAATAAATGTTTTCATATTTTCAAGCTACCATAATGTAATTGGCTAACTTATTATTTCTCTCTGAAGAGGTCAACTAATTTGCATATTCAAATTCATAAATCAGATTTTAAATAATAATTTTTTGTCATTAATTTTTCAATTTGCTCATTTGTTTTTAATAAACAATTGTTTTGTTGAAGGCGTTTATAGCTAAATGTTTTTAATCGTTGCCAGTGAGATGCAAAACTTTACTGAGAGTGAAAGGAAACGAGAACACGTTAAAGAGGCGAAAATACAAAGAAAGAACAGAAGTCCGAAAGACAAAAGATAGTGATTATGTTACATTTAAACTTCATTGAAGATTAAACTTCATTGAAGATTAAACTTCATTGAAGATTAAACTTCATTGAAGATTAAACTTCATTGAAGATTTCATTGAAGATTAAACTTCATTGAAGATTAAACTTCATTGAAGATTAAACTTCATTGAAGATTAAACTTCATTGAAGATTAAACTTCATTGAAGATTAAACTTCATTGAAGATTAAACTTCATTGAAGATTAAACTTCATTGAAGATTAAACTTCATTGAAGATTAAACTTCATTGAAGATTAAACTTCATTGAAGATTAAACTTCATTGAAGATTGTAGGTAACAAAGAAGCCAAAAGAGAATGTCACTAGGGAGAAGAGCAAGTAAAGAAAATATTGGAATAGAATTTACAGTTGCATCAATTTATTTCTAGAGTAAAATGGCGAAGCCTGGTTACCAGTTTATTATTACGATAAAAATCATGCAGTTGAGGTACCAAGAAGGTAAACTCATCAGAACAATTGCCATGAAAATATTTATAGAAAAGACAGAAGAAAGCTACCTTTAATGGCGGTAGGAAAATATCTGAAGCCAAGATGCCAGGTTAGGACCGATAACATTACAGATCCTTCTTTGGATTTTTACCAAGCATCTTGAGATATGTGACAAGAGAACCAGACAAGATGAAGCAGAAATATTCAATGCACGAAGGAATGATAGATTTATAAACATGCAAGATGAATTATGGCAAGAAAAAATGTTGTCTATCACATTACAGTGAAGCAAATTTTCCAGCAAGAAGACTTATCAATTTATTCCATATGATAATTCCACTTCATGTCAGTGAAAATGTGAGACCGTGAAGGCGCAATGAGATGTTCTATTGGAGGTTAGCATCAGCCATGCTGACTAACAAAAGATTGAAGGTCGTTTTAGAAATCCACGGCCAGTTGTCTTTTACTGAACCAATTGGACCTTTACTGTTAAGACATGAGGAAATAGTTGCCATCAGCAGAAATACTGAGTTGTAAACTGATGACATCGGGAAGGTCGTTGAATATAAGAAACAAAGGATAGAGCCCTGAGGTGAGGGAGACCCACATTAATATAGAAAGATCAAGATGAGTGGCTGTCCAGTTAGACTTTCATTACAATATTTGTCAAGAAGGATTGAATCAAGCCGGAGACACCATAGTCCTTCAGGTTGTGAAGCAGACCATCATGACAAATTCCGTTAAACGTTTTCGAGATATCTGAAACCACAGCCCCAGTTTCGTGGTTCTTATCTAATTTTTGGCAGATTCTTTCAGTATAACCGTTTAACACATCGGGAGTTAAACCCAGAAAAGCGAAAGCCATAATGATTATCTGAAAGAAGGTCGTGCGAAGTTGGATGTTTGACTAATTCTGTGTTGATTAGAGATTCTAGTAATTTGCCAAATGAGGTAGAAGATTAATAGGATGATAATTCAAGGGATCGGAGGATTTATAGAAGGGGATTGCCAAAACAGCAGAGTTCGATAAAACAGATTCGCTTCCATATATTTATCAAATAATAAGCTGCTTTGCTGCACGTTCTTTATTAAAGATATCCTTTCTGATAGAATAAGTTTTGCTATAAGGTACGGCTATGTAATATTTTCACTCCCTACTGTTATAATACTTGCATAAGCTCGTAGTTTTCTGGTTAATAATATTGTAAGAAAAAACACTGGAAAAAAGATTAGTGAAGAGAAAACTGATCATATTAGGAACATGGATTAATAATACACTAACAGCAAATACCGTAGTTCAGTGCAGCAATGCTATACCTTGCGACATCTGTTCCTATAAGATGTCATATCCATAGTGATGCTTTTATCCCATGGGTCGTAGGGGCACCATGTGTGCGGCAGCTCAACCCTCTCCAGACCGGTTTTGATTTCTAGACCGGTTGCCACCTAAGGTCATAGAACTGTCCTGCTATTTACCTATCGAAGTGGGGACAGAAGATGATTCATACCTTTCCCAAGGGTATTAACATGTAAGTGAATGCAATGAATCCGACTAGAAATCGAACCCGGTTCTCTGATTCCTCAATCCGAGGCGCTATCTATTACTCCACCGTGCCTCCATAGTGAATGGACGGGTCTATATTCAAAAATTGGTGTCGAGAACGCCGGCCGACTGTATATACAACACCTCTATTTTTAAGATACGCATTCTCTTTTAAATACGTATTTTCTTTTTATTTGTGGGTTCGCTTCCAACACTTTCTTTGGATTTCATTTTCTATTATTAATAATACAGTGTATTCGAGTATTAATGAGTGGAGTTGGCAAGTCAAGAGTCTCTTATATCCCTTCCACATGTAAATCTTTTCGTTGTTTTTTATTTCCTTGGCATATCTTGGTTTTAATCGGTTTAAATACCTTTTCTGTCGCCAATTCCGACCTTCTATCATATACATCATCATGCCAATGGGATTTCACCATCTTCCCATTTTTTCCTTTCCTTCATTGTAAATCCCGATGAAAACCATATCTCCAGCTTTGAAAAGATTTTATACTTAATTTCGTACTACGTTAACTTTTCATTTTTTTTTTTATTCCAGGTAGTAATTTGTCAAACACCGATTTAATTTTCCTGGAAAAAACATTAGTTCTGCTGATGACATCCTCGATTCAGTATTAGGGTTAGGGTTCAGCCTATAAAGTCTTAAAAAACTTTTAGAACATTAATTCTTTCGTCTCCTCCCTGTTTGATTACTTTAACGCCATTTTGATCTTATCAACAAAACGTTCAACCGAACCATTTGATCTTAAATAGTATGACGGTTTTGTTATATGTTCAAATGCACAGTATCTGCAAAAATTTTAAAGTCACTCGAAGTAAATTGTGTGTTATTTTTAGACTGTATTCAACATATAAATATTTCAGGCCATTTTGAAAAACTGTTGACGACAATCAAGTAATACACACCATAATTAACACGCAACGTAGACCAAGGCTTATCAGTATTAGGCCAGGATTGATAATTTGCAGGTAATTTTATCGCTAGATCCCAACCTCTGCATTTTGAATATGCTTGTCCATTTTAGGATAATATACGTAACTTCTCAGAAAAGATTTCATTATTCACATTCCAGAATGTCCAACATGACTTAAAATTCGTTTTTGCAAAGAAGCAGGAATTACTATTCTTTCAGCGTACATAAGTACTTTATCAAAGGTGGAAAAAATATATTATCAGTAACGCCTGGTCTATTTTTCTTTCTTTCCATTTCACTTTTACGTCATTCATCATTTTCAAAATGTAGTCATCCTTCTTGGATTGTATCTTAATTTTGTCTAAAACCACGGGTAGTTCCCATATTGTGTTGCACAAAAAACTTCTCACTTTCAGAAATTAAAGACGGAATCACTGTCTCCTCAAAGGGTTCTTTACATTTTGTGATTAATCTGGAAAAGCCATCTGCATGTCCCAATTTCTTTGGTAGTAAATACTCCTTAAAAATCATCGTTCAATAAAATCGTCTCCAAATGATGCAACCTGTTGGTGATATTTGCCGGAATACCATTTTTAGAACCCCAAAATAGAAAATAATGGGCGGTGATCTATTTGCAGAATAAATTTGGTTGAATGTTTTCACTGCAAAAATAATAGCTTGCTCTTTATCGATTTGACTAATTTTTTCAGTCGTGATTAGCGTTCTAGATGCATTGGCAACTGCTTTTATTTTACCATCTTCAAATTTATAACAAACTAGCAGTAGAGTCCGGCGTTGCCCGGGGATGTAACAGTAAGAGATAGATCAAGTATCGACCATCATAAAGACTGAAAAATAAAATTGACAAAGATTATTGTTTAAGGTTGACGGACACGCATGTCTTAATTAGTTTTTTTTGTTTTGTTTGTTTTTTTTTTACGAATTGGTCAAATCCAAAAAAAACATTGTTTTCAATCGTTATGAGTCTACCGATTGAATAGAATTTTATTATAAACAATTGTCTTGTAAATGGAATTTTTAAAGCATTCTGAATGTAAAAATAAAGAAAAAAGTGTGTAAGACAATAAGAAACACTGCCTGCCAAAAAGAAAAGTGAAGTTTTGTTGAAATCGGTTGAAAAATGTAGGAAATCCCATCCCATATATAAACGAACACACACACAAACAACCTGGGTTTTATAATAACTCGATATGAGTTGTCTCCCTTTCATTCTCGCGACAGCGATGCCTCTTAATCGTGTTTTAAAATTGCTTTCGTGCAAAAACAATTGTGTTTTTCCAATTTTTGGCGCTGTCAGAACCACCGCAAGATAATTTTACTTAGTCCTGTGAAGTTTTGTTGAAATCGGTTGAAAAATATAAGAAATCCGATCCAATATTTAAACGTACAGACACACACACACACACAATCTGCGTTTTATAATAAGTAAGATGACTACTTCAGTGCTATAATCGCTGTCATCTAATACAAATATTATATCTAAATCAGGATTTAAATGCGTTAACGATAATGAAGATGCTAACATGTTCTTTTAAGTCTCAAAAGATTTTGACATTCATCGGATTAATTCCACAGAGCACACTTTTACAATAATTGATTTAAAGGCTATTTACATTAGTTACATTATTCGGACTGTTATTGTCATCTTCATTGCCATATTTACAACGTTTCGGCCGTTGAAAGCCGGAGAGTACAACGACCAAAACGTTGTGAATATTGCAATGAAGATGAGGATAACAGTTCGAATAATGTAAATAATCATAATGTCACAGACATATAGACAATTTGATTTAAAGGCGCTCTAAATTTATGCATGTTTGGCATAATGATTAAAATAGCTTTCCTTCCCGAGAAATGGTTGTAAAGTAGCAAAATTTGTCGGAGCAGGCTTTATTTTTTTTTCTTTTTTTGGATAGCACTCGTTCTGGATGGGTATGGTTTACGTCCATTTGCATCAATTATTTCCCTAAGTATTTTATATTGCTCTTGGAAAAATTATCATTTCCCTTCACCGAATTTGGACCCGTAATCCTCTATTTTCTGTAATACTTGTTGTATATGCTCTGAATGTTGCCGTCTATTTTTGCGTTTTATGTATACGTCATCCAAATATGAAATGAAAAAAAAATCTAAGCCAGATACCATCGTAGCCATTATTTGTTGGAAAATGCTGGATGCTACTTTCACTCCGAAAGGTAGTCTATTAAAACCCTTGTGTGTGTCAACTGTTAACATTTTTTTACATTTTTCGTTCACTTCAGTTTGTAAATATGCATCTGACAGGTCAATATTTGGAGAAAAAAAAACTTCCCCAATTTAATTTAGACAAAAATTCTTCTGGAGATAGTTACGGATATATGTGTAGTAGTAGTAGAAACTCATTTAACCCTGTAGAAAAATCTACACATACACGAATATTATTTTTCTTTTTTACATACACTGTTGCAATTTCGCACTCAGAATAATCTGTTGGTGAAATAACTCCTAGGAATTTCGAATCTGTCAAGTTCTTGCTAATGGGTTCCACAACTGCAAAAGGCATACAACGTTTAGGTTTGAAAACAGGAACTACAGTTTCCTTTAAGCGATAAATTGTCTTCACTTTAGTACATTTTCCAAGATTTTCGGAGAACAATGTAGTAAAATTAATTTTTTAACTAATTTAAAAAGAAAAAAAATCTTTCAGTCGCCATACTTGTTTTAGAGGTGGAGCAAATCACTTTTTAGAGAAAGATTATACGGGCAGACTCCACAAATCGAACAGTTCCAACCAATCCACGTCCAATAAGTTCAGCGGATTATTTTTTTTTTAATATGAATGCCTTTGTTTTTAAAGTTTTACCGGTACACGAGACGTTACAAGCGATTTTGCATCGAAAACATTTTTTCCCCAGAGACGCTACGTACGACTTTTTGGGTTTTCGGTAATGTAGATTTACTAATATTTTTTCCAAGTTTTTCTTTAATTATAGTAATGTCGCTACTTATGTCCAGTTGAAGTTTTACTTCAACGTTATTCATCTTAACCTTCACAAATTTTCTGTTCTGGATCTCATTCAAATTTTGAGTTGTCAATACAACTTTTATTGTATTAAAATAGCTTACATTTTTTTTGCTTTGATTTGCAATGACTGTCTGTGACCCAGTCTTCCATATTGGAAACACTTTTTATTTTTGAAATAACCCGCTTTAAAATGAAGTCCTCTGCAAACGAAACATTGAATCGTTGCAGCCATTTTTTTCTTTTTTGTCCTTTGCTTTCACTGTACAATATCCTTTTCTTCAATTTTTGCATTATCATATTTTAAATTTAGAATACTTTGACATTCTTCTGCCACTGTCTGTAAGGTTAATTTTGGGTCCTGCTCAGGTTTGGTTAGAATGCACGAAGGAATTTCTGCATCTTTATTCGAAGTTAACACTTGTACAAAAATTAAATATTTAAACTTTTTTTTCCGTTTAAATTTTTCGCATTCGTGATTCTAATCCCCATTTGTTTTGCTGTTGTTTCAATATCTGTTTTGAAACGATTTTAAATCCTTCACGCTATTCTTTTCTCAAATCCTTGTTTGATATGATTTAAAAAATTCACACAACGTCAGAATTATTCTTTTGCAAATGTGACTTTGGAATTTTTGATGCCATTTATTATAATGTTCATATAAGCTTGTTGTTTCTGGCTAATAATATTGTATGGAACCACTAGAACCAAAGATTCTTCAAGAAAAAAATTAAGATCATGAGGGACGTGGATTAATAAGGCAATAATAGTGACTACCGTAGTTCATTGCATCAATGCGTACGATTCGACACTACATTATGCGTCCCACTTCGCGATCTTCGTTCCTATGAGCAGCCTTTCTGCTCATGGCCAACGGACGAGCGTCCGTTTGCCTTTCTGCTCATGGCCAATTATTCTGTTCAATAATTAGTGTAGAAAATGCCGGTAGTCTTTCTTCATAACACCTGCTTTACTGGAATGAGCATTATATCCCGAACGGATCATTAGCAACGTTTATAATGTGTTGGTGATTTTTGTGGCATCAAATTAATTTAAAACTTAGTCTTCTGGTAGTTATATCCGTCGGAATATTCATATTTTATAGCAATTAGGGTGACATAAGAAGAGGATTGCAATGGTGAGTGTAGAACGTGTTACAAAGTAGGAATCACAATGGAATATAATCGAAATTATAAGTGCGCCGAGAAGCCAGAGAAAAGTTTGAAGAGTAGGACTTACACCACACCATCGACACGTGCCAGAAAAATAATTTAGTCGTGAGGTAGACATTATACACATGATAGCGTGTTATTTTGGCATACGCAAAATACAGTTAAACTCCATCGGGAAATGAGCAGTAGTTAAGGTCTGTTAACCCATTAACTGTCAAATTTTTTAATGCGAATTTTTGGCCCAGTTTTAGGAGTTAGAACAACATATTAAAGTTTTCTTTGAATAACTGGTAATTTGAAAGTTTATAGAAACTAGAACATCAAATATATATGTGTATAAAACATCAAAAAATAATATTGATTAGAAATAATAAAAAATACTTTTCAAAATAGTCATTATTTTTCTACTCGTGAATTGTAAAATTACGACAGAAAGTGTCTTCTATGATTAGTTACGGCTAATATAATAAAAACTTTAAAGGCTAAGTGTTGTAAAATATACCTCTGCAAATGCAATGTATATAAGCAATTCAATGTAAATACAAAGAATAACATGTAGTGAGTTTAATTTTAACAGTTTCCCAAATGAGGTTCATGGCAGGTAATGGGTTAATTGTGTTCTGTTTGGTTTGCGAAGCCATTGAAAGTCTAAAGTTTTCAGCAATCTCGTCTTTCATGAGAAGATCGATACTGGTAGACACCTATCGAATTGTTATCTTGCTTTTTAGTAACCTAATTATTCCGAATTCATTATTCCTATGACTAAAGCTAATTAATCATATGGAAAATTTCAGGTTTAAACCGTGTTGTTACCATTCCATCCTGCCATTTTTCAGATATGAATCAGTGAAGTGCCATACGTGATACACGCTATGCAACTTTTCGATACATGACTGACGAGGCAGATTATTTCCCATTTCTTTCTAGTTGCAAACCAATGTTATAAAACCCAATCTGTTCTTCTATTCAACCCATAGATGGGGCAGAAGTGATGGATTCATACCTTTCCCAAGGATATTTGTGCGTAAGTGAATCTCACGAACTCGACTGGAATTCGAACTCAGCTCTCAGTCCTTACGCCGAGCCGATATCCATTACACCAACAACTATTTATGCGTACAATATAGGCACGACTAAATTGGAAATAAATTAATACAGATTTTTTCTTTACATAAGCCTTGTTTTAATGCCTCATTTTAATGACTACCGGGGTGGATATTCATCCAACTAACAACCGCAGTTCTAAATATCCTATTTTTTTTGGGGGGGGGCTTGATAGTAAAAAATAAACCTATTCAAACAGATTTAAATATCTAAAGTATTAACATATTTATCACATCCTTCGAGAACAACTGCATTTATCGCAAATCTGTTAATCTATTTTCTTCGCGGTTTTTTTCTCTGCTATTTCTGTCTATATCTCCGAGATGAGGTATTATGATTACTTGCATTACTTAACATATTCAGACTGTTATCCTCATCTTCATTGCCATATTCACAACGTTTCGGCCGTTGTACGCTCCAGCCTTCTTCAGGTGATGGGATCTCTGAGATTACTTGCATTACTTAACTTATTCGGACTGTTATCCTCATCTTCATTGCCATATTCACAACGTTTCGGCCGTTGTACGCTCCGGCCTTCTTCTACTGATAAGCGTCGCTGAGACGAGGCATTATGATTACTTGCGATATTTACATTATTCGGACTGTTATCCTCATCTTCATTGCCATATCACAATGTTTCGGCCGTTGTATGCTCCGGCCTTCTCCAGGTGATTTGAATTTCAAGCCGAACCCTTTATTTCGTCCACCGAGGTAGACTGTTCTAGTTCCACGGATGTCTCAGTTATTTCCACTTAACTCAACTCTCCATGTTTTGGTTCACCATTGCTGTGACCTGGTGTTGAACTGCTTTAAGGAGAAATCTGTGGATTTTGCGGAAATCCAGAGTGTTCACCACTGACTTTTCGGTTACCAAATTAAATTAATAAAGAAGCTAATGTTTCAGTACTTTCTACCATTTTATATATTAAAATAATTCTAATGAATAAAACAGGCTTCTAATGTTAAATATATTGTTTAATTATGTCCCTTTATTAGGAACAACTCAACTGTTTCATTATTAGGATGTATCAAAAGTATTTTCGGTTTCATAGACCTTTACCTTTTTCATGTACACATCTAAAAACTTCATTATTATTGAGTAAAAAGAGCAAAACTAAAATAAAAGTTGTGCAAGTATACAAAGACCAATATGCGCAATATGACACCCAGCCGGACAAGTGTATACCAGGTACATGCATCGCAGCCAAATTGTGACCAATATGGTAACAAATTTTGACAAAAAGCAGCGCATAATTTTTATAGGTGCGGCCCAGTTAGAAATATCTTCAGTTGGGGTAAACCAGTCCGCTGAAACGAACATCAATTGATTGGGGGGGGGGGTAGTTCACATGTAGCCCGTAAGTAATCTTGGCTGCCTCATCATGAAAAAAAAAAGAATACATGTCCAACTGTTTAAAGTCAGACAAGCACACATTTGTAGTATTCAACGGAAAATTTACTATGACAAAACATGTACATGTTAACACCTCCAGTCAAATAAGATTAAAAAAAAAACATAATAGCCAATCCTGATGCATTATGAAGGTATTTATCATAATTATTATTATTGTGGTTATTTCCTTTGATTTCTGTTCTGTACTCTTTTCCTTCCGGGTCCCAACAAGAAATCTAAGGTCAGAAATTATATTATGACATTTTCGCTGAGTATTTTTGTAAAAAAAGAAAGGGAAGCCTACGATTACACACATTTTACACAAATAAAACCATTATCAGAAATCAATAAAACCAAGATCAGAAATGGCTTCATGACATTTTCCACTGATTATTTTTAAGTCCCTTCCCTCCCGTGAAAAAAAAATGAATCTAATTTTACATAGATAAAGATCTGTATTTATGAGTACAATTTGTTTTTTGTATTTCTTTAAGTCATAGGCTACCAGGGTTTCAACTACAATTGGAATTACTGATGCTTATTAATATTACTACTATTAATAATGAAAAACTTAATTACGCGATATAAAAAGAAAAGAAAAAGACGACAGTGTTTTTACAATGTTCAACAATATTTTGACAGTATGTCTGTCGACTTCGAGTTTAAAATACATTTAATATATTTTGACAAAAAATTATAAGTCTTTGTACAAACGTTGCTTGTGTTGTAATAAAAAAAAGAAAAAAAAAAAAAAAAAAACAAAAAAAAACAACGACCGTCCTGGTAAGGAAGGCGCCAAAACGAATGAAACGCCACCAGCGTGAAGGCATGAAACTAAAACGTGCTTAATATGATGATCTTGTTCATCTTGGAATTTTCCGTTACGTGATTAGTTACTAAGAGGAATTATGAAATGGACAAAGTTCGACAATAATTTTTAAGACATTTTCATGTTTATACATTCTTTTTATAGATACAAATATTTAAGTAAATGCTCTGTTTATAATAAACAGTATTAAACAACATATACCGGCCTGAATATCCGAGAAATTTTCATAGAAAATATTCGTCCTCCGACAGGAATCGAACCTGTATCTTATATGGAACCGTCATTTAGCCTAACGTGCTCTTAACCGATCGAGCCATAATGTGTGACGTCATTTGTTTACATTTGGATACGCTTTGAGCAGATATGAATGTACGTGAGAGATTCATGAAAGATTGAAGTTTAAAGGCAGTAAATTCGACCTTGCTAATCGTGGCTTGATCGGTTAAGAGCACGTCAGTCTAAATGACGGTTCCGTAGAGGATGCAGGTTCGAATCCTGTCGGAGGACGAATATTTTCTATGAAAATTTCTCGTAAATGTTATAAATACTGTTTATTATAAAACGGAGCATTTACTTAAATATTTGTATCTATAAAAAAAAAATGTATAAACATAAAAATGTCTTTAAAAAAAAGCGGAATTAGTCAAACATAATAATAGTTATTATTATTATTATTTATTATTATAAGTATTAGTGTCATTACTGCCTTGGTTAGGGTGATTCTTATTAAAAAATAGTAGTAGTAGTAGAAATAGTTGTAATACTTCGAACCACGAAGATGTGACATTTTTCAAAGAACTTATTTTACCTTATGTGTAATCGAAATCAGTTATTCTGAATTTCGTTGTTTTTAATATAATTTGGACGAGAAACACAAACTGTTCTAAATTTTACTATAATTTGTTAGATGCCACGTTACAATTGGCATAGACACCGGAAGTTATAATGCGAAAAGCGAGCAGAAAATATGGTTTCAATTTTTGCCCACACGATTTTCAATTTTAAATGCATAGGAAATTTCTGCATTTCATTTGATGATGAGTAATCGTGGGACAAAGTGAAAACTGATCGTTTATTGATCTCTAGTGTCAAGAAAGACGCATTATTGTTTCTCCATATGTATTTTGAAATGAGTTCAGTTTTGTCATCTTCGTTGCAGATCATCCTGTTGTCTGCGAATCGAACCAAATGTAAGAAGACATCAAAATTTATTGTTTGCATATTTACTTTCTCTTCTATATTCCTGTCTTTCCTCATTTTTTCTTTGATGTTTTTTTTTCTCCCCTGTCACTCCTTTTTCTTCTTTCCCGCTTCCTCTCCTCTTTCATCTTTGATCCTTAGTAATATTTCCACCAATCAAATAATGATTTTGTATCTGAGGCCAAAAAAAATTGATATATATAAGATGAATTGTTTAATCTTTTCATTTTGCCATTTATTTTTGTTGCTGGACGATAAATCTGATTTCCAATATTCTTAGTCAAAGAAATCATATGGAATTCTTCAGATATCAGCACTGCCTAAAATATTAATAAAAACAAACCAAAGAAAACGTTTTCATATTTGTCGAACATTTCTTTTTTTTACCCAAGATAGATTAATCTTCATATTTGAACTTCTAGTTTTGTGCGATGGGATATGAAATAAAGTCCGTCAGATTTCAATTGATTCTTCTTCTAAAACAATAAATTTACTATTTGCCTTTATTTTTTAACCAGAAACATGAAACAGAACACAAAATGTAAGGAATACGCCGTTTAAGCTTTTGTTTGTTTTCTCTTAACATAAATCACTTCGGTACTTTAGGCGAAAACATATGAAGCTTTTAAGACTGTTGCTGTTGTTTATTGGCAATAGAGCGATATCAATTTGAAAATGAGAATCATGACCAATAATGACTACCATAAATAATAAGCTATGATAATAATTATAATTAAAATTATATATTATAAAATAATATAAAATAATAAATATATATATATATATATATATATATATATATATATATATATAATAACATAATATAAAATAATGATAATAATAAGATAATGATAAAAAATAATAATAGGATAATAATGACCACTAAAATCATAAGCTATGATAATATTATAATAATGATAATTAAGATAATATAAAATATAATAAACATCATAATATAATAATATGAAATAATAATAATGATATGATAATAATTACCACTAAAAATCATAAGCTATGATCCTTAATGTCAAATGACAACAGTTTTTTTTTAATAATACAAATCGATAAGAATTACGGTTCTTCATTCTTTTGTGGAATCAGTTTTCAATTCGTCCCTTTAAATATCACTTGAGGTGTTAAATGGGTTCAGAATGGTGTTGAGTGGTCTCTGACTGCGCACGCCTTCTGTCGAACTCTCTGCGTTAGCAGAGAGAAACCCGGACGAGGCTTTGCCGAAGGGCAAGGTTTCGTCCGGGGAGGTAGACAGGGCCTGAACCCGTCTAGGCGGGTTCAAAGGCTATATTTTAGGCTGGGCCTACGGGCTCGGGGATACCCATATTAAAACCGGCCTTGTGCCATATTCGGTCCTCGTGGGTGGAACGATAAATACTAAATGGGTTCAGAAATTTTGAGAAGAGACATTGTTATTAATTGACTTATTTGGACTAAAATCCGTGTCTCCTCTTTGATGTCCAATAAATTTCCGTTTTTTCTGTTTCTTATTCAGCAGTGTCTGCACGAATCTTTAAAGGCTACAAGAGTGACACCTACTCACTCTTAGAATTGCACTGATAAATGGAGCAGTAAAGTCTGTCATATATTTTGGTGCATTATAGCAACACCAATCGCCAGGAATAAACTGTGGTAGGAATAGTCAAATAGCAATCACCGAGTAAGAGCATCGGAATAACCTTTCGCTCCATACAAATATTGAAATTGGTAATAGTAATATTAACCGTCTCCTTATAAGGAAACATCCGCTATACCTTTACCGATCAGCCAGTGCTAGTGTCGGTTAAAATTCATAATATTTTTCTCATATAACAATTTTTTAAGAAATGAGGTTTTTGAAGTCTAGTTTCTCTTTTCACTATTGATAGGGGGTTTCCTTCCGAACATTTTATTTAAAGTTAGGTGGAAAGTCAACATCTTGATTGTCATTATTTTCTCTTCGAGTTACATGAGCTATCTATTGTAGTTGTTGTCGTTGTTAAAGTGATGTGGTTTCTGCTTTTTCGTACGGGTTTTTGGGATTCTGTAACGTCAGGTCACATGAAGGGCTGCAACAAAATCCACAGGCGCCATTCCTTCAATACCATTTCTTAGCCTTTAAACTTAGAAAGCGACTGTATACAGCTGAAAATTTAGATATTTCTGAATTGATTTGGCACCATGCATGGCATCCATGGGAAAGTCTCAATCTGACAAATATATTTAAGAAGGTGATGATCTTTGTCAAGACCATCAGGTGATCAAAGCCTTTTTTAAACTTTGTCAGCTGATAGACCTAGATCATTTGGCTCCATGTTGGCATCCATGTTGTAGCACCTTGCATTATTAGAAATATTCATAGAAATATGATTTAAACTAAACAGGTTGTTAATTTTTTTTTTTTAAAACGGAAAGCAACTGATGAAAATAACAGCTAAGATACTAGACGATTAAGGAAAAGAAGAAGGAAAAAGAAAGGAAAAGGAAGGAAGGGAAGAAAAGAAATGGATTTGGCTCGCATGACCCAATTGAGGGGAGATCAGAAAGAGATTTAGGTCAGCGTCTTGGCCGATTTTCGAAAGTCATTTTAAGAATGTCGGTCAACTAGCCTACTTTTGCATGGAAAGACACCTTTATCAATTTGGATAAAGAGAATTTTGGGAACAATGAAACAATTTTTTAATCAGAGAAAAAGTGTCTTTTTAGAACGATATACAGACCTGTTAAGAATTGGACACCCACGTTAATAAAGTAGAGACATTTCAAAATAATTAAGATTTTGACTATCAGGTAAAAAACAAAGAGGTAAAAAGAGGGACAATTCTTTTTTCAAGAAGAAAAGATTTCTTTAATTCTCTGTTTGACAAAGTCCACTAAATTTCATTACGTGCAAAAAGGAAAAATTGGGCTTTTTTTTTTTAAACAAGAACGATGTAACCACGCCCGCAAACCATAACAATTGGTCGAAATTGCGGAAGAAAAAGGGAAAGAAATGTTTGATCAATAACATTTGGTCGAATACGATCACGTGACCTGCAGAAGTTGGAAAGAGGATCAGGAACGATTGGTTGCCATCGAGAGACTAAGAGAGATGGATTGCCGCCCCACCAAAGGTACTGCGAGGAATAGGGGCGAAAACAATAGCGATAATGGAGAAGACAGAATTAATGCAGTTTTGGAATTATCGAGAAAACCCTGACGCCGACAGACCCACCCCAGTTTGTTGCGGCGTCAATATAAGCAGGTCCCAGTTGCAGATGGAGTGAGTTGCAGCGAACCGCGGGCAGGGAAAGAGCCTGAACGCGCATCAGGCCCGATTCACTCGCCCTTTGCGGGCAGAAGCTGGCAGATGAAGAAGAAGATTGCCTGAAAGCCTGAGAAGAAAATGCAGACAAGCCGAAAGTCGATGAGAGGTTAAAGTTCATCCCCGGACGGCAGCGAGAAAAGAACCCCAGACAAGAAGAACTTCCAGCCCAAGTAGATGAAGAAGAAGATTGAAAGTGAGAAGAATTTATGCCGAAAGTCGATGAGAAGTTAAAGTTCAGCTCCGGACGGCAGGAGAAGAGACCACCTCAGACGACAGAGAGTTGCGGCTAAGTTGAAACAAGAAATCTTCCACCAAGTTGAAACAGGAAAATACCAGCCCAAAGACGAAGAAGAAGAAATACAACTCAAGTCGGAGAGAAGAATCAACTGCGAATGATCGCAGAAATGCCCCAGTGTCGAACTGAACCATTGACATACCATGATTCTAGAAAAGGTAAGACATTTTTTCTCTTTAGTCCACAGATGTTGAACAATTTGTTTTTATAACGGACTTTAAGATATAAAAGGTTGTTTATTTTTATCAGCAATTTTGTTTGGTGTCGTGAGTTTTTATTTTATGTTTTTTGACCCCGTCGGACCAACTTGTATCGGCCCCTGATCCCTGCTGGTCCTGGTCTGTTCAAGATCTAAACACAGCGTGGGTAGACAGACCGGAGATCGGTATAGTTGCTTTATGACCAGGTATTGAAGCGAGTCGGGAAAGGCGAGGCTGGTGATCATCTGACCAAAGGGTTTTTTTCTTTAGCCAAATGGATCCGACAAATGATTTTCGTTCTTTTGAAAGTCTCAATCTGACGAAGAATTTAAGATTAATGTTTTCGTTTTTAGCAACTTGTATTGGGCAAAAAGCTTATTCTCCCCTAAATTTATTATAACCCCCCATACATCGAGAAATTTGAAGTGTTTGTAAGATATTTACTAATTTCACATTCTTATGTTGGATGCAGGGTCGGTGCCATCATTGTGCGTTGATTCTGTAGAATAACAATACAATAAACAACACTTATGGCGTAAGAGTCCCAGCTGGCGTCCAGCTGGCAGACAAAATAAAGCAGGTTGTTAATACAAACCCTGCAAACTAACTGAGGAATCCTGGTATTTATATAGAAATTCCACTCAGGTACCAGCAGCCAATCACAGCCCAAGCAATGGACTATCCCAATTTTAGCATAATGAGATGCTCCATTGCACCATAAATCCTCTTTTCAATGTTGAATTAGTATTCACTCAGCTTGCTCCACAACTGAGTGTTTATCTTGACCACGTGATTGTTCGACAGATTCCAATTCCAGGCCATTGTTTCTGATTTCGAAAAGTTTATTTCGAGTCCTTTTTCTTGGACAAATGGATAGAAAATGATTTTTCGTTCTTTTTGAAGAGTGGAATAGATAAACGTGGTGCAACGTGTACAACAAGGTCCCCAAACGACCCCCCCCGCAGTGTTGTCCTTCTCTTATAGTTGCCATCCAATGCCCGGTGGTGTAATGGTTAGTGGCTCGGATTGAGGAATCCAGTTTAATCCGTCCGTTACATTCACGTACGTGCTAATACCGTTAGCAAATGTCTGAATCCTCTTCTCCTCGCCCCAGTTATGGATAAATAACAGCACAGACTCGGTTTATATATAGAGATATATATATATAGAGATAGAGATATATATATATAGAGATAGATATATAGAGATAGAGATAGATATATAGAGATATATATAGAGAGATAGAGATAGAGAGAGATATATAGAGAGATAGAGATATAGAGAGAGATAGAGATATATAGAGAGATAGAGATATAGAGAGAGATAGAGATATATAGAGAGATAGAGATATATGATAGAGATAGAGATATAGAGAGAGATAGAGATATAGTGATAGAGAGATAGATATAGAGATAGATATAGATAGATAGATACAGTAGCGTCCAAAACTAAGGGACAAAATTTTAAAACCTAATATTTGTTAGAAATAACAACTGTGAAAAGCTGAAATTTTGACAACTGGTAGTCGTTATCATCCATAATAACATACTAAAATTTGAATCATTTGCAAAGGATAGAAAAAGAATTATAACAATTATTTATTTATTTTCAAAATAGGATCGTCCAAAAGTAAGGGACAAAATTGAGAAAAACAATGTAAACAGTATGCTATATTCAAATATTTTGATTTCCTCTAAAGAATAAGTCTTACTTAGTCATTTGTAAACGTTGCATCAATGGCACCATGGCGAAACATAAAAAACTTGATTACTCTGTGAGACAAGCTATCGTGAAGCTACACAAGGAAAAGCACACTGTTAGAGAGATTTCAGAGAAAGTGAAACGTTCCAAGAGTGTTGTAGGCAGGGTTGTTAAATCCTACAATGATACTGGCAAAATAGTGCTTTTAAAACCGGCAGACCCCGCAAAACTTCGGTAAGAGAAGATCGAATAATGCAGCGTATATCATTAAAGGACCGTTTTAAGTTTTGCACAGAAATTAGAAGGGTTATGAATAGTACCTCATGTGTTAATGTGTCAAGACAGACTGTTTGTAGACGACTGCAAGAAATAGGGCTGTTTAATCGAACCCCAGGGAAGAAACCACTTGTTAGTTCGAAGAATAAGAAGTGAGTTTGCAAACAGGTATGTAATTTGGACATATGAAAATTGGGCAAAAGTATTTTTCAGTGATGAAAGTAAGTTTAATTTATTTGGAAATGATGAAAAAAAAAACAATGTAAAGAGACGTCATGGTGAAAGATTAAGTGCAAAGTGTACTAAGAAAACTGTCAAGTTTGGGGGCGGAAGCGTCATGGTATTTGGAATGTTTTCTAGCCAAGGGACAACGCCTCTTGTCCGGTTACAAACTCATGTAAACGCGCAGATCTATAAAAACACATTGTTCAAGATCATGTTGTGCCAATCATACAGAATTCAGGTTTCGATAGGGCTACATTTATGCAAGATAATGCCCCATGTCACAAGGAAAAGGTGGTAATGAGTTACCTTAGCGAGCAAGATTTGGAAATTATGGATTGGCCACCGCAAAGTCCTGACTTAAATCCAATAGAAAATCTTTGGAAGACCTTAGGAGTGAAAGTTATGGAAAGAAATCCCACTAACACGGAGGATTTGTGGGTGAAGCTTTCAGAAGAATGGTCTAAAATTAGTATCGAGGATTCGTTTTTGCAGTCGAAGATGTGCAGCTGTCATTGAGAGCAAGGGCTCATTTATTAAATATTGATTGTACATGTATTTTTATTGTTTTTTTGCCGTTTACATTGTTTTTCTCAATTTTGTCCCTTACTTTTGGACGTTCCAAATTTGAAAATAAATAAATAATTGTTATAATTCTTTTTCTATCCTTTGCAAATGATTCAAATTTTAGTATGTTATTATGGATGATAACGACTACCAGTTGTCAAAATTTCAGCTTTTCAGAGTTGTTATTTCTAACAAATATTAGGTTTTAAAATTTTGTCCCTTAGTTTTGGACGCTACTGTATATAGATAGATTATATATGCTATATTCTAAACGCTTAGTCTATTCAACTACTGATATAAAGAAAGAAATAAAACATACAGTAATCAAAATATCATTTTAAAGTAACCTCGGCTTATTTTTTTTTGGTTTTGGCGAAATGTTTATCTCTAGTTTCTGCTTGCATAACTTTAGTAAATTACATTCTCGTTTAATTAAACCAACTTACTAAAAATTATTTAAAAGATACAGAAAGTGCACTGATTGCTAAATCATCCACGGTAAATTTGCGTTTAGGTACTTAAAAACGTTTTACCTTTCTTGGCAGGTCTTCTGTTGTTACAATGTGTGGGAGACTTAAAACCGAAAGCATAGAGAAACCGAATGAGATCGGCTAGACTGTGTATTTAAACACGTCTGACTAAAACGAAAATCTTTAAAACTTACAAATTTTTAAACCTAACAAATTTATTAACAGAAAATTTAACGTTTTCTCATCTTTATATCAGTTACCCTCTGTACATAATTATAACACCTGCCTGTCGCATTTATACACGCCTTCAACACATATTTAATTCCATTAATAAAAACATTACTTTAGTCCAATGAAGTCTTTCTAGAAGACGAAACATGTTAAAAAGAATTCTCCATTTTGTTATTCAATGGCCCAACACATACATACATATATATATATAGTACAGGTAATAAATCCGTTGGTATATAGTCCAAGTTTATCCTAATAAAATAAAATAAAATATTAAAAGTGATTCATGAAAAGAGCTCAATGTATTTATTATAACAGAGCATATAAATTACATACTAGAGAAATCCAAAACTACCTCATGAGTATAGACTCTTTCAACTAAGGTCGAATTGTCTTTATAGCGCTTGTGGGGCTTACACTGAGGTTTTTTACCTGTGCTAACTCACCACAAACACTCTCTCTCTCTCTCTCTATATATATATATATATATACACACACACACACACACACATACAGAGTGTATATTGAATTAGGACAGGGAAAACAACGGTCTATTTATACTGTTTCACGTTTTCACTTCCGCGTGGTCATGTGTGACGTCACGAGCTGCAACGCGATTTTCACTTCCGCGTCTTGTATACACGAGTTTGTCGTTGCTTTGAAATTTTTCATGTAACAAAAACAGACTATCATTATTGTTTCGTCCGTGTATTGGCTGATATATTGAAAAATAATTGTCATCTTTGATAAAGGTTTATGTAAGCCGAAAGCTTAGATTGGATTTAAACATGTATCAATATGGTGATTTCCTTTCGTCTTTCAATGATAATGTTATTAAGCTTATCAGACAATATGAAAGGAACTCACTTAAAATAAATAGACAAAACTTTTCTATATTATTTAATGAAACATGCATTAATATATATATATATATATATATATATATAGTGTATAGTGAATTAGCACGGGGAAAACAACCTGAGTGTAAGCCCCCAAGCGCTATGAAGACAATTTGAAGAACACGCTCAAAAAGATATAGACGCATCGGAAGAAGTTGAATCAGATCGGCAAACAGAAAACTCTGATTTTTATTGGTATCAAGAATTTTGAGAGCAGCAGGATAGAATATGCACAACAAAATGTGCAGGCAGATATACGAGAGGCGTCATCCCTCTCTCAGAACGCCTGTCAAAGGAGTCTCTTTCCTTTGGTCAATGTGACCGCATTTGCTTTTCAAAAGCAGGTCTTCTCAACCACACGCGGAGTGATCGTGATGTCAAGTACCAATATGACATTCCCGATGATCATACATGTACAATCTGCCATAAATTGTGTCGATCAGCCAGCGGATTCACACGGCATTACTAGAGTCAGCATCCAAAAAGGCAAGCTATAGCAGGAAGACTGACATGTCTGCAATGTGAGGAGATTTGCGAGAATCTTGCAGGTTTTGTAAGACATTTTTGAGATGTCATGTTCAACGAAGTGTATGAAAAAATATTAAGGTTTGATTGCAAGAGATGGTTTTACTCGGTCATGAGTCGACTTTCAATATATATATATATATATATATATATATATATATATATATATATATATATATATATATATATATATATATAGGTAGCAATTTTTCATTAATGCATGTTTCATTAAATAATAAATTTAATAAAATTGTCATTGAAGAGGAAAGAAATCACCATATTGATACATGTTTAAATCCAATCTAAGCTTACTTTTCAATATATCAAACAATACACGGACGAAACAATAATGATGGTCTGTTTTTGTTGCAAAATATAATTATCATCTTTGATAATGGCTTATATAAGCCGAAAGCTTAGATTGGATTTAAACATGTATCAATATGGTGATTTCTTTTCGTCTTTCAATGATAATATTATTAACCTTATCAGACAATATGAAAGGAACTTACTTAAAATAAATAGACAAAACTTGTCTATATTATTTAATGAAACATGTATTAATATATATTAGAAGAAAGAATTTGAATAATAAAATACAATAATCAAAGCATACTGTTAAATCAAAGGAATTAATTAGTTCTAATATGTCGACTTAAAAACAAATTTAACCTTCTACAATATAGATTTTACTATATTACTTTTTAATCCTCTAACTCTTCAAATGTCGAATGTTAACTATTTCTAATTTCTATATCTCCATTTTATCACCTTATTAATTACATCTTATAAGAAGAACTTTCTGTCCTTTTAACATGTGTACCTCTTTATCTATATATTATATTCTTAAATATATTTTTATTCTTTAATATAATTTAAAATAAATTCTTATTTAAATTTAATATAACTTATCTTTTAAGTATAATTTATTATTTTTAAGTAGGAATCTAACTTATATATATATTATAAAACTCCCTTTCCGGCACTCTTTTAGTTTCAAATTAACACCTCATTCTTTACATAACCCTAATTTAATGTCATAAGGTTAATAACCGGTTTTCATTTTTTAAAACCTCTTTCCTTTAAGGCTAACACCTTCCACCCTCCCCTAACCACCGTTTCGGACATTTCGTTTAACTGAAACATCGAAACTGATAAATGCTGTATCAATTTTTCGAAGACTGTCAAAGTTAAATTTCTAATTCCGACACGAACTCAGCTTATACACTGGGGTTGAATAAGACTGAAGAAGTTTTCGTCGGATAAACAGGTCCCTCACTTCCACCACCATATGAGGCAATTTGGGATTTTGTTGTGTATATATATATATATATATATATATATATATATATATATATAAACTAGCTTTTCTATAAGTATTAGTAAAATATAAAGTTGTTAATATTTACAAGAGCAGCGATAAATACTTAGAAACACATTCAAATATACTTTGGCATCAATATATCGTCTTGAGAGAGATGCACAAAATAAGCCTATCTGCCATCGTGTCTCTGGAGACGTAAAACACTGACCGTAAATAATCGTCTTGTATATGTCGTGTCACTTCAAGGCTCTTCACAACTTCCTATCCATTGGTATGCCCTAGGCAATGATTAGCCACTTACTATCCCTGTCCAGTCACTGTTTGTCATCCTTTTACACAAGTTCATTAGGTAAGTTACTTGGTGTTTTCCTCTGACTCTTACCTTCAATATATCCTATGATATCAAATGGTATCAAATTCATGTCCCTCCACAACTTCCTATGCTTTCTAGCCTTTAGTAAAGTTTTTCTTTTTACCGTCACTCGAAGTGTCTGTTCTGCCGTTCATTTATACGAGGTGGACATGTAAGTTACCGTAATTTCTCGAAAATAATACACACCCATAAATAATACGCATCCCAAGAAGTGATCCAGAAATTAATATATCTATCCCTATGTATAATACGCTTGTATAAATTTTGTCAATTTTCAAAAAAAAAAAAATAATTACGAAAACATTTTGTTGACCTTAATATAAAGAATAAAATCGAAACTAAGCAGCTAAAATAATGATGAAAATTACCATCGCGGTTTTCCAGATAAATATAACAATTTATTTTACCGCCAAAATGGCAATCCGTCAGTGAGGATATTATAAAGAGAGGTTTCAAGAAGTGTTGTTTCACGACAGTCACGGATGGTTCAGAAGATGACATCCTTTTGTAAGAGAATGAAGAGGCCAAAAATAATTTTGAACAGGACGAAGATAACGCTGTGAAACATCATTTGTTTAATGACAATTTAGATTCTAGAGTAGAAAAGTGGTGATAATGTGGATGAAAGTTAAAATTTCAATATATGTTAACTTGATATCCACTTTTCTTCGAAACTGGCCTTTTTATAGATTTACTAGCAACATGGCCCGGCGTTTCCCGTGCTTGATTAAAAAATCGTACGACTAATACAGCAATCGCTATCACTTGACTTAAAATATTTTTGCCCTTCCTTGCCTTTAAAGGAGTGCTCTTTGCCGTGATGTTGCTACATGCCTTACTTCTTGCATATCTCACACTGCGAATTTTTCTAAGCTCTATACTAAACATTAAATATGTTACGAAAAAAGAACTAAACAAAATGAACACAAAACGATCAGCTTTAAAAAAAATAAAGAACTCGTAACTGGAAAAACCGAATGAAAAAAGAATGTTAACAACAAATACTTTTTCACACCCAACCCAGTTCTGCGAAATCGGAATCAACGTTGAGTTTAAGCAAGCGAATGAGCCAATTGAAGTAAAGTGCCATGCAGATTTAAATTTTTCCCCACTTGTGACGAATGCAGCTATCGATTTTTTTGCATGTTAGCATGCTAGTTAACATTCGTGTCAGTCAGCTGTTGGCTCTCACGCTGACCAATAGCATCTTCCTGCCTATTCGTGGCACCCAGCTATTGACTCTCACTCTGGCCAGTAGAAAATAGCCGCAAACTACATGAAAACTGCCGTAGAAGCATGAACAAAATCGATTATTCCCACTATCGATGGGAGTTGGGAAATGCAATGTCGGTCTTGGCCTACCCACTAACTTGGAGCATGTGCATGTAAATTTTGTTGCAAATCCGTCGAAAATTGCGGCCGTGCATTCGTTACACACACAGCCTTTTATAGATAGATATTTTTTCGCCAAATAAAAAATGCAGTTACTGATAAACAAATTTATTGACAAGAATGTTGAATTATTATTGTTGGATTTAAAGTGAAAATTGGGATGTCTTATTTTAGAACAACAAGTACGTATTTATTATTATAAATCCATAACGAAAAAATATTTTTGTTTAAACCTATTGATAACACGCACCCCTACTATCACTATTCGTATTATTTTCGAGAAATTACGGTATTTGCTGTTTCCTTATGACCCTCTTGCCTTCAATATGGGCTGTGTATCAAATTCTCCGAACACTTTCTTCATGAGGCGTCCAGGAAATTTCAAATGTCTCTTTCAGATTCCAAATATAGGTGCAGTATTTGCTTTCATTTTCTATGAAACTTATTGCACACATTTTTGGTTCATTGTATTCTCAGCGTTTTTCTACAGAACCACGTCCCTGTTGTCTGAAGTAACTAAATAGAATTTTCCTTATATGCTTTGGTAATCAGACCATCAAACTTGATTGTTATACACACAACGTTTCGGCTGTTATACTCTACGGATTTCTGCAAGTGTGTCATCCTACCCTTTATTCAACCCGTGGTCTTTTTTCCATCCTTTCAATTATCGGTTAGTAATCGCTAGCCTTATCCATTCTTTGTGCTATTTGCCTATTGTATCAGAGTGTGGGACTTTTCACCCCCCACCTAGAGATTGAATTCAAAACTATCAACAAATCAGATATGTTTTAATCAATAACAGTCAATGCGTAACCTTTTTTCTTTTAACCATTTCACCCCAAGCAAGGCGATAATGCAATTAAGACACTGTCCGCTGACCGGAGATGGAACACATACATTAAATCAATAGCTTCATCTACCGTAAGGAAATTATGGTTCTATGTGTTGCGCCAGAAAGTTTTTCGCGCCCGAATTCATCCATCAAATCTATAAATCAACTATTCACCCTTGCATACTGCTGTTCGTCTCAAGGTCCTCGACAAAATCCAGAGACGGATATGCAATGTGATGGGTCCTAATCTGGTATCTCGTCTACAGTCACTCTCTCATAGACATGCTGTGGCTTCCCTCTGCCTTTTCTACAAATATTTTCATGGAAACTGCTCTGACGAGCTACTTTCACTGGTACCCAAACTGCATGAATTTAAACGTGCTACTAGTTTGGCATTTCAGTCCCAGCCTTTCACTATCGAAACGGTTAAATGTAGCAGTCTCTTCTACTTCAATAGCTTCATGTCTCACACTTCCCGTCTATGGAACTCCCTTCCTCGTACTTGCTTCCCTGATAGCTATAATCTTCAATTATTCAAATGCAATGTCAATCGACCTAATTCTCCGCCCTTCTCTTCACCCTTTCCTCTATCACGCCTCTTTATTCTTGCTCTCATTCTCTGTAACCGCTTGCGTGCTAGTGGCACTCCTGCCTTGCTTGGGGTGAAAGGCTTCAATTTAATAATAGTTAATAGTTAGTCTGGTAGGTGCCATATAATTAAATCGGTATCTGATCTCGAACAAAAAAATTCAATCTTTTGTTAATTAAGAAATAACTTATTAATTTGAACGCCTCCAAAATAAAACTGGTATCTTTTAATTATCTTAGAGAAGTTTTGCTTTCCTTCAGCATGTCTTGCTCCCACTCTCTATAACCTCTTGAGTATTAGTGGCACTCCCCACCTTGCTTTGGGTGAATCTTTTTTTTTTTTTAAAAAAAAAAAAAAAAAAAAAGAAAAAAAAAAAGAAAAGAAAACCGTAAGGGATTACTTAGAGTGAAAGAAAAATGAGAAGACGTTATTGAGGAGAAAGGAAAAATAAAAGAACAGGATCCAAGAAGACAGAAGATGGCGATTGACATTGCATTTAATCTTTTGAAGCTTTTAGGTAGTAAAGAAGCAAGAAATGATTAAAATGATTTAAATAAAAGAAAGCCATGCTGATTGAATGGTTCTTTAAAGAAACAGTTTCGTTTTTGAGCCATTAAATTCTTTCAAGGCAGTTTTTTTTTTTACCCCAGTGAACAACTGATTATAGATCAGCTGCCGGATTTAACTTATCGGATCTGTCATATTCAACAATTAAGTTGAGCATTCTAGTTCGAATATGAAATGATATAATAATGAAAATTCTTCATTTGAAAAATTGCTACATATTTCAAAAGAGAAAAAAAAAAGAAGCAGATCTCACTTATAATACTGTGAAATGTCCCTGAAGATATTCAACTACTGACCCTCGGAATTGACTCAGCATTAGAGTTAAAACAAATTAGATTAGAACCGTAGAAGAATAATGGATAGCGGCTCGGATTAAGGAATCGGAGAACCGGGTTCGAATTCCAGTCGAAGCCATTATATTCACTTATGTTCTAATTCCCTTGGGAAAGGTATAACTCCCCCCTTCTCCATGGGTAAATATAGCCTTGGATCGCAACTCGTCTACTGCAGGAAGTCAGTCATGTATCGAAAGAGACATGATCGCCTAAGCGTGTATCACACGTGGCACCTGAACTGACATTGGATGCGTACATGAACAAATCATCGCGTTTCATCACCAAAAATCAAATTATCGTATTTGAGAAAATATTTTCAATCGAATTCGATATGATCACTGTAAAGATTTGTGTAAAATATGAAATTTGGTAATTTTTAATTTTTTTTAACAGCATATTCAGACGACATGGTCAGATCGAGTGAATGGCTTGATAGAAAATTACTCGGTGATTATTGTCGTGGGGTACGCAGAGAAGTTAAAGAGAAAAGTGTCTAAGGTTTAATGAATCAGTTCATTTCGTTTTATTATTTACTCTTCATAATAAAATTTGTTCCATGAATATACGTTCGCATAGGTGAAGCTCAAAATTTACCAAATCTTTTTCTCCTGATATTTTCCACTGGATTAGAACTGGCGTGGAGTCTAATTTGCGGTTCCATTAGAGTTCGTGAAAGTTGTTGAAACAATAAAAATTTTCACTGTTCTGAGATAAAACAGTGATTATTCAATATTGAACTATTTGGTACTTTTTGTCCAGGTTTATTTTTGATGTTGTTTCTCTTGTAAATAAGAAGTCTTACAATATTTTTTTTTAATAATTACATCATAAAAAATAGAAAAAGAAATATCCGATTGTTGTGGAGTAGTTTTCACAGTGGAGGCTTGTATTTCTATTAGTCGTCCTAAATTAGGTTCGACGTACAAAACGTTAGGAACTTGGAAAATAAGAGTTAATGACGCAGCAAACTAGTTGTGATGGTTGGTATTTCAATGTCCGATATCGTCTGACTACCTCAACACCACTGAGCCGAACTGGCGACTGCTACTACTACTTATTATCTGTGGGAGAGTCCATTACAATAGAATAGGTAATATGGCATGACACCGATTTGATGTTGAAAGGTTCTCGACTAGACCAAAAGCTCCAGTTATTTGTTCTGACTTTTGTCAGGGGATAAAGTTTAGTTTGGTTTGTTTTTTTTTACGGCATATCAACCTCAATGGGTTATTTAATGACGACATTTTATTGCTGGTATTTTTTTTCCGAAAATGTATTGCTGGTAAAAAATTTTTAACAAAAATATATTGCTGTTAATAATGTATTGCTGGTAATAATTTTTCTTCAAAATTTATTGATGATAATATTTTTTTTTACAAAGTATTTATGGTATTAAAACCTATTTTGATACTTTAATAGTGCTTTGACCCCACCTTTGGGGTTAACTATTTGCCCATAGCTGTGGACCCTAATAGGTGCTACCACCCCAGGTTAGGGTAGACCTGGGAACACCAGCAATTAAGAGGTGGTTCCACGATCCTCAAAACCTCTTGATTAGAGGACTTACGGCTGAATATAATTTTTCGTCTTACCCAAGACGCACCAAGTCTAGAACTTTTCAACGCCCCGAGTATTTCTCTAATGAAAAATGGGGGCGGCGCAACAAACAAGACGTGTGGAAGTTTGGGAAAGGATTACAAAATGCTCTGAAATTGAGAAGTATTTTTCTTTGTTCCCTGAGAGAAAAGCTTGCAATTAGTTGGTGTAATGACAAAAGTACTCAGGTGTAGACTTTAAGAAAACTATTCAACTGAGAATACAAGGTTCGCGTATAGTGTCCTTTTATAGTCCCAGTAAACAGAAATAGCTCTCTCAAAGAGGAGAGTAACAAAACAAGGGCAGACCACTTTTGATAATTCATAACATTTGGAAAGTGAAAGCTTTACTTAAATGATTCAAAGTCAAATACATGGTTTCACGAAAATGATTTCTCTCACGAAGAAAAAAATCCTAATTTGGAGCATGTCTTATTTTTTGCATCGAGCGTGTAAGCAAAGATGAGGTGTTAGAGAGGATGCAAACAAGGAGGAGGCTTATATTTATCAGGAAGAAGCAGGGACACAATGAGGAAGGAGGGCCCGGAGAATCTGATACTCACAGGTCGAATAGAGGGAATGAGAGACAAAGGAAAGCAGCAGGGTGACATACCTGACGAGCTTGAGCAGGTGGATGACAGAACGTGGTCTAGGGGAGGAAGCAGAGGGAAGGAACTTGTTGAGAGCTTCAAGGGATTGAGGGAGGTGCAAAGCCACGATCGGCTACGTCATGAAAGGACATGGCACATAAAAAGAAAAGATTTACAGTTAGCCACAAAGTGAATTTTTGCTTTCAGAACCTAAAGTAAAACAGTATTGTGCTTATCAGAAAGATCAGGAGAATCACCCACCCCCATCTTGCGATTAGCGAAGACACTAATCGTCTGTCCAAAATTCAGAGACTTTTTGATTGAAAAAGCGAAATAATTGATTGTTTATAACGACAACTTATCTCCCCTGAAGTTATGTCGATAACAAATAGACGCAGAAAAATAAATTGATGAAAGAAAGAAAGAATTCGAAAATGTTGACGACTGTGACTTTATTGTGAATGGTAATTGGGCGGGGTGTATGGCTCGGAATACTAGCATAAAATAATTGTGTTCAAATGATTCATTGCAAGTTTAGAGGGTGACGACCCTTTTTTTTTATGCTACTGAGAAATGAAGTACCCGCCTAAGAATGACGCTTGTTCAAGAAATAAAGAAAACTTAGCGTGTAGAACGAACTCTTTACACCCGCTAACGGCATGCAAGCCTTGCTTATTAAAACGTAGCTCGATTTTAGGCGAATTTATTAAGATGAAATAAATTATTAATTTTAAGGAAAGACACTTTAAATTTACAGTCAATTTGGTTATCTGTTTAAATATTTATGGCTTCAAGGGAGTAGATAACAAAATTCGACATACGCAAAGTTTTCCATTTCATATACAAAATTATTCCTAATTTTTAATGGAATGATTTAATTAGTCAGATCGGAAAACAGCCTCAATGTGTAATTTTGCCATTTGCTTTCCAAATGTGGCTATAATATTTAGCCCAAAGTTAAAAGAGGGTGGGAGGGATAATAAATCCTGAGAAATTTCCATAAATTATTTGAATTGACTAACTGCTCAATATGTGAAATAAGTAAATACATAAGCACAATTTATTAGACTTCGAGAAGTATCTATTGTCTTAACTGAAAAATCTAGACAAATCTCTATTTGCTGTCGAGCAAATAGAGATTTAATTTCAAGTAAATGGCAGAAGAGACGAAAATAAAAAGCGGCATCGAACCAGAAATTTGGCAGATTTCCACTTATATTCTGGATCAACGAAATCAGAAGAAGTTAAGATGTACCATTTTGTCTGTCTATATCCCTGAGATGAGGTATTATGATTACTTGCATTATTTAAAATTCTTCGGACCGTTATCCTCATATTCATTGCAATATTCACAACGTTTCGGCCATTGTACACTCCAGCCTTCAGGTGAAGAAAAGTTTGAACCTAACCCCCCTATACCATCCAGTAGAATTTTGAACCGAACTCCCTATTCCGAATAGGGGCCCGGTTGAAAATTCCAACTACCTGAATAACGCCCGAGCGTACAACGGCCGAAACGTTGTAAATATGGCAATGAAGATGAGGAAAACAGTCCGAATAATGTAAATTATGCAATTAATCATAATGCCTCATCTCAGCGACGCTTATCAGTAGAAGAAGGCCGGAGCGTACAACGGCCGAAACGTTGTGAATATGGCAATGAAGGTGAGGATAACAGTCCGAATAATGTAAATAATGCAAGTACCATTTTGTGTTGGTATTTTCTCTTTAACTACTGCTATTGCGAAATTCTTTTCTTCTGGAAACATCTTTGTTGTAACTTCGTTCGTGGACTTTTGACAATTTCATGATTTAGCACATTTCACAGAATTATGATTTGAGCTTAAAGTAAATTTATCGAAGGTGTAAAGAACATAGGCGAAAGGTTAGTATTTTGACCCATAAATTAACAACGATATAAGTAGATATACATTATGAAATGGATAAAGTCCGCAATTATTTTAATGTTTTTATGTTTATGCATTCTTATACAAATATTTAAGTAATTGCTCCGTTTTTATAATAAACAGTATTAACAACATTTACCGGCCTCAATGTCCGAGAAATTGTCATATAAATTATGCGTCCACCGACAGGAATCGAACCTGTATCGTATACGGAACCGTCATATAGCCGGACGTGCTTTTACCGATTTCGCCACGGAGGACGCATATTTTCTATGACAATTTCTCGGACATTCATGTCGGTAAATGTTGTTAGTACTGTTTATTATAAAAAATTATATTGTTAAAGAGGGATAACAGAGACATATGGGAGAGGCACGACACGTGAAACTAGAACAATCTACCGGTGGACGAAATAATGTGTTCAGTTTGAAATTCCAATAAGCGGACGGCCGGATGTCGTGAACGTGACAATAAAGATGAGGACAACAGTAAATAATTACAATATCTCGTCTCAGAAATATAGACAACTGATTGTCGTTAGTGAAAAAAAAAAGGTAAATACGGAGACTGGCATCGAGAACAAATTAGTGCTACACAAAATCAGATGTAAATAAAATTTACTGTAAAGAAATAAAATGTATCATAAAACAAATAAAGGCCTATTATTACAGTCTGTCTTTGAGAGTGATGAAAAGTTTTCAGCCTGACCCTATTTCCAAAATTTGACCAGAAGACCAAACATTAAAATAATCTTGGTCAAGTCGAGAACTTTTCATACTGTAATTCTATCTTAAACATAAATATGTTAATGCTAACCGCAGATTTCACCCAAATAACGAAAAAGATTAACCAAACTTGTTATGAAAAATAATTACCAAAATAAACGGATTGTTTCCCTCCAGATTCGATGGAAAGATGAAACAATCTTCAAAATTCATTTTATTTTTATTTCTTGTTTCTGTATTTGTTGTCTAAACAAGGGATTCATTTAGTGTCAAGCGATCTATGGAAGCCAGTGACAAAGAAGAAACAGAAAAAGAAAACAACGATACGAGATGCCAGGTAAATTGGATGCAGCCATCTTGTTTGGTTTGGTCGTATAAATCTGACAAAATGAAAATTAACCAATTTGTCTGGTTAAATGAAATTGTGCAAAAATCGATTAAATATTTAAATGGACTTAAAGAAAAAGTAGTGCTTTGCCAGACTCAGTTCTAAAATTTTCGAACGTTTTATTTATTTTTCTTGAATCGCGTGTAATCAGCCATCGCTACGCTGAGTTTTCTGTATAAACAGGACGGAAAGACGAAAGACAATGCGGAATAAAGCAAGTTTATTTGCATTTTATGGCGCATCGTTATTTATGTAATTGTCATGCAGAATGAAACCGTCATATTAAAGTAGATATTTTAGTTTTCTGTCTTTTTCGAGATCGTTCATGTGTATCAATTTTAATTGGCTTAAAATTATACCAGAGTCTTCACAGAAATAAACTGAATATTGCTAAATGTTGTCTTGAATGAATCTTTACCGGGCATAAAATCATCCTTGCAACAATCGACCCCACCCGGAAAATCAAGAATGAATTTCATTTTTTTTTTAAGTAAAAAAAACAAACAAAACAAAACACAAACATCGTAAATCAGCATCATCTTTTGCTCACTAGACTGAGAACTGTTTGGAATGGGTTTAGGTTTCTAAAAGGATCAGTCGATATTTATCGTTTTCACTTCCTACCACGTCCTCGTTCATTTACATTGCACATCTCATTGATATTTTAATAGTAACCTACGTAGTATAATAATCGATTCTTCTATAGGGGGAATTCGAGTAGAATAAAAGTGAAATGAGAATTTCTTTTACAACTTGGTAAGGTTTTGGTAGCCCTGTCACGTTTCTGTCGTGTGTCCCCAATTTTTTGTGGGGTAACATCAACATCGTCTGCCAAAGCCTTCCAAAATCGAAACCATGACCCCCAAATCGGAATGAAAACAATAATGTTACGTGCACACGATCCATCATAAATATACAGGATGTCTTTCAAAGAGCTCGGTGTTTGGAGCAGTTATAACAATTTTAGTACAAGAGATAAAGATGAATTAACGATTACAGTTAACTCTGCTTGTCGACTCTTTGCCTCTGGGTGGAGAGGGACCCAGACGAGGTTATGTCGAAGGGCAGAGTCTCGTCTGGAGAGATAGACGGCCACCCTAGCCCACGGGCTCAGAACGCTCCACGTAAAAAAAAAAAAAAAAAAAAAAAAACAACAAAAAAACAAAATACAGGCCTTGTGCCACATACCGCTTTGTGGGGTGGTCTCTTGTAAATACTGAGATAAAGATATTGGATATATATGTTGTGCTAAAGGTGGTTTTACCCAACACTTCTACAAGACCCTGCATGGCGCCAAACCCATTCAGATATATCTAAATTGTCAGCTGCATTCAACCACTTTCTTAGATCAAATGGTAAAAATGGCTTTGAGCGAGTGAAATCTGCGGATCTTGGCGAAGACCATCTTTCTTTAAACCTTATGGACGACCGCTACCGGATCACGAACAAATAGCTGTGCCAGATAAAAGAAACCACACCACCTGAGGATATTTAACAATAGCAAAAACTAAAATGGATATCACATGTATGTCGAAGGTAAAAATGGCACTATTTACATTATTCAGGTTATTGTCCTCATCTTTGTCGCCATATTTATTACAACGTTTCGGTCGTTGTACGCTCCGGCCTTTTTCAGGAGGTTGGAATGTCAAACTGAACCCTTTATTTCACTCGCTGGGGTAGACTGTTCTAGTTTCCCGTGCCATGTTTAACGGATGTGCCATAAAATCCTCAAGGCCCAGTGGATAAAGGCGTTGGTTAGATCTTGTGACAGGACCCAAAGAGTGTCAGTTGAATACCTAGTTAAACGTTGTAATAAATACAGCGACAAAGATGAAGACAATAGTCCGAATAATGTAAATAGTGTACATAATACCTCATCTCAGAAATATAGACAGGTAAAAAATGGATTAACATGCTGTTGACGTTCCACTCGAAGTCATATAAATAGTAAGTAAGCTTCGATTAATTCCTTTTTTCACGTGGCCTAGATTATTATTGGTACAGTCTCAGGCTTCATTCCCCACATCCAGTTAATCTCGATCTCCAGGTCCTTGTATTTGGAGAATTTCTCGATAATTTACATAGGAGTGTTTCTCTCAGATTGTACTGTTATGTCAATAAGCATACGCTTCTTGAATTTCTTTTATGATAAGGTCTGTAGGCTTTTATTTCCCTGTCAGTTTGAATTGACATGTCCCGGAGGAGAGTTACATCGTTATTTTGGGTAACTGTGTCTGGTTGGTGGTCATAACATCTCTCAGTAGTTTCGATTTTGTGCTTCATGCATATCTTCCAGTGCACATATGTCGTTACCCTATTAAGTCTGTGGGTATATTCATTTTTTTTTGCTAGTTCCGAACATCCTGAGATAATATTATCGACAGTTTCATCATATTTTCCACAGATCCTGCATTTCGGTTTTGTTCCATCCTTGATTATGTGAGAGTGATAGGATCTGGTTGCGAGGTTTTGGTCCTGAGCTGCAATAATTAGGCCTTCTCTCTCAGGCTCCAACCCAATACTTCTCAGTTTTTCTTTTGGTCCACATTTGCTTCATTTTCGTTCTTTTTATGTACTGCCATGCAATGCCTTGTTCTCATACGGTTTTTTTTGTAATTTTATTTGGCCAAGTTGTTTGCTTTCTGTTTTACTCGTTTGATGTAGATGGTATTCGCTTCATTATTATTATTATTATTATTATTATTATTTCTTTCCAGGTTCCATTGATAGAACCTAAGGTCAGAAATGGCATCATGACATTTTCTACTGAGTATTTAAAAAAAAAAATACACTCATTTTACATAGATAAAGCTCTTCGAAAGGTCTGAGTTGCATTTATGAAAACAATTTTTTTTGTATTTCTTTAAGTCATGGGCGACCAGGAATCCCTTCAATGTGTTTATTGGAACATTTTCCAATCAAACCGAGGGCTCCAACTACAACTGGAACGGTCGATGTACTCACGTACCTCAATTCGAACCGCTATCCATTACTCCTTTTACTGCTTATGGGATTTGAAAAGATTCATTATCTCTGGACCGATATAATTATAGTTGATATAGTTATAATACAATTGATCTCTGACCGAAAGTGTCTTTTAAGACCAGGACATTTTACCGAGTTACTTATGATTGTATTATGTTATTGTGAGTTTTTGCTTTTCTTCACATCTCTTCACATAATCCATGCTGTTTAACTTCATTAATTTGGTTTCAGATTTCAAGAAGATCTTATTTGTTTCAGTTTTCAACTTAGGATTATCATCCAACGGAATTATTTTCTTCTGTCTAGGAGA
This sequence comes from Acanthosepion pharaonis, assembly GCA_903632075.3. Taxonomy (NCBI): domain Eukaryota; kingdom Metazoa; phylum Mollusca; class Cephalopoda; order Sepiida; family Sepiidae; genus Acanthosepion; species Acanthosepion pharaonis. Next base: position 2,158,544 of record CAHIKZ030004831.1, read on the forward strand.
ATATTTTGAAATGGTCTCTCGTGCTTCAGTTAAAGAAGTTATTTTATGCGATTCTTCAATGTTATTTGGATCAAGATTTAGGGACTTTGGATTCTATTTTAGCAGAAAATACCAATTTTGGTTTTTCATTTCTGACATTAGGAATGTTTTGCGGTTTGCGTAAACAGAAGTCAACTATTTTTTGACTCTTCATGTCTTTTTCGGTCTCAGATGTCTGTGACCTAATTCAAAGTGGGGATTATGTACTCTAATATAAGCGACAAATTGTATAAACCAAGAATCTAAGATAGTGAAGTCAATAAGCTTTTTGATTATTGTATCCATGTGATCTTTCACGAGATAATCATTCTGTGTCTTTAGGATTGAATATTTTTGAATATTCATAATTTAATGAGCTCTCCATTGTTGTTTGTGGTTTAATAAGAGTTTACCATTGCCATTTGAGATTTTTGTTTCAAAGATTGACTTCTTCTCATCAAAGGGACAGTGTCGTTAAAAATTACTAGAGATAGCATTAAAATCTCCACCGATGCACAACTTTCTCATTTTTCTATTATAGAAAGTTTAGTAAAACTCAGTATCTGTCTATATTTCTGAGATGAGGTATTATGTACACTATTTACATTATTCGGACTATTGTCCTCATCTTTGTCGCCATATTTATTACAACCTTTCGACCGTTGTACGCTCTGGCCTTCTTCAGGTGGTTGGAATGTCGAACTGAACCATTTATTTCGCTCGTTGGGGCAGACTGTTCTAGTTCCACGTGCCATGTTTTAATGGATGTAAGTTGTCAGTTATCTCCTGTTAATTCCCCTCTCCAAGTTCTCCACTGCCTTAACCGGGTATTGAACTCACACTCACTGGGTCCTGTCACTGGATCTAACTAACGCCTTTATCCACTGCGCCGTGTGTTCTTCGACATTCCAACCACCAGAGACCAGAGCGTACAACGGCCGAAACTTTGTAATAAATATGGCGACAAAGATTAGGACAATAGTCCAAATAATAGTAAATAGTGTTAGTAAAACTCCTTTAGAAGTTCTGTTTCTTGGGCCTAACAATTTTTCAATTGGAGTATAGGTTGATATCACTCGAATTTTACATTAAGGAACAACTATATCGACAGATATTGTCTTATACAACATCAAATTTTGCCTAGTGCAATTCCAACTCCATGTTGTCCTATTCTACCTGGTCAAAAGGAGTTGATCTCTATTACTTATCACAGAGAACCATCCCCCACAATTAGAATGTCTGACGCTCAACTTCTCTTTGCGACTACTAGGTCTCATATTGACTTCTGACCTGAGATGGATCAAATACATTGAGTCAAAAGCTTCGTCCACCGCAAGGAAAGTTGGCTCCCTGTGCCGCGCAGCTAGGAAATTTTTCTTGCCGAAATCGATCCTTCAAATCTACCAATCAATCATTCGCCCTTGCTTGGAATATTGCTGGAGCCCCTTCTGTTTGTCTCAAGGTCCTTGATAAAATCCCAAGACGGATATGCAATGTAATTGGTCCTGACCTGGCATCTCGTCTGCAGTTGCTCTCTCACAGACGTGCCGTTGCCTCTCTCTGTCTTTTTTTTACAAATACTTTAATGGTAATTGCTCCGATGAGTTGCTTTCGCTGGTTGTCAGACTTCATGAATTCAAGCGCTCAACTAGGCTGGTATCTCGCTCTCACCCTTTCACTGTCGAAACTGTTAAATATAGCTGTCTCTTCTACTCCAATAGCTTCATATCTCGCACCTCTCGCCTGTGGAACTCCCTCCCCCTTTCCTGATAGCTATAATCTCCAGCTATTCAAATGTAATGTCAATCGACGTTTCCAGATGCTTTGATCTATTCCCTATCCATCTCTTAATCCTTTCCTCCATCACTCCTATTTGCTCTTGCTCCAACTCTGTAACCCCTTGCGTGCTAGTGGCTTTCCGCCTTGCTTGGGGTGAAACGTTTAAAAAACAAAAAAACAAAACAAAAAAAAACAAAAAATCCCCAAAAAACAAACATAAAAAAGTATAAAAAAACAAACATAAAAAAACAAACATAAAAAAAAACAAACAAAAAAAACAAACATAAAAAAAAACAAACATAAAAAAAAACAAACATAAAAATGAGGAGTGTGGAATGAGGTAACTACCAAATGCAACGTGTCTCTAACATCAAGATTCGCGTTCTTTCAATGTTCGAAAATGAAATCTATCCGGAAATCATCTGATTCTGAATGAACGGTGACTTGTTCTATGTTCTATGTGAACATTAAGAGAGAGAAAAAAAAGAAGATATTTAGGTGTTTTAATCGCTTTTTTAAAGGAGTTTTTTTGATAACTTAGATGGTAGACTAGAAACTTCCTTTCTGGTAGGAAAATTTTTCAACGCCGGCCTCATGTCTCACCGAGGAACACGACCGATTATAATCCGATTTAACTTTGGTAAGATAGACAGATAGGTAGATAAAGGGCCGGTGCAAGGATCTCGTGTCCCCACTATAGTATATCTGAATTTTCTTAAGGTGGTGTTCACATAAAATACATATTTAAATTGTAACCTAATTATGTACAATAATGGATCACATGCAGTATTGTTGAGTGATTCAACTAAAAAAAAAAAAAAATGAAAATAAATACAATGTATCTAAATGTAAATTAGAGACATGTCTTAACTGATCATTACATTTTAAATAATTCAACAATGTTTTGTGACAATGTTTGTAAAAAATGTTGTATAATTATAATAATAACAATAATAATAATAAAGAGTTGAATAATTTTAACGCATTCAGTATTATACATAAAAGATAGTGAATTTTATATAGTGTTTTTTCGAGACTTAGCATGATCAAAACAAATTCACGGATTTGGACGAAAGAAAAGATCCCAGAATGACGACAAAATCCGCGAACCTTTTTCATCCATTTATAGTCAGTTGTGTTTAATTTAATCTGTAACGTATGTAAATGTAGGTAGAAAAAAAAGCAAATGTTAATTAGATAGCGGAGGTCACAAAACACTACACGGACACTCAAACAGGCTTCCACCCAAACAGGCCCCCTCGGGTTAGGAAGTTCGGTGGGTAGTACGGGCCGGCTCTATATAGATAGATTGGCATATGGTGATATCAGCGTCAGCAAATATTTTATTAAATGGGAAACAGCTGACCTGTCAAAAAAAATGGATCCAGACATTTGTTTTTCCGGTGGACTTCACAAATACATGGCAAGCAGCTCGGACAAAGGGAGTCACTGAATGAAAATAAATTACTTTTTTTTAAAAATAAAGATGACTAGTCACAGAACAACGTTCTATATAAGAAAGTGAAAACTGCACGCAAAAAAGAGCAGAGAGAGAGAGAGAGAGACGAAAAGGGCCCACAGAGAATGGCGTGAAAGTGAAGGAGCCCGTTAGAATATTCACTCCTCGTCACCTACGCCTCATTCCGGCTTAGCTCGTCTATAGCAATAGGTTACAACCCGATAACTTACTGCGACAAATTATCATGGTATTAATTCGTAGGTAACGATCTGGCCGAAGAGTTATTTTTAAGCCATAAGTGTTTGACTAGTAGAAGCTGCAATCTGAGAATGAATCTGGTATCTGGTCTGAGCTGAACCGCTACAGATAGATAGATAGATAGATAGATAGATAGGAAGAGACTTTGATTGGCAATTTAAAAATGCACAATGCGTTTGAAGACAAAATCAAATGGACCACGGTTAAAGCTTCTTCGCTGTAAAAGAAAAGTGCGAAATAGTGTGTACCTTTTGTAATTACTTCCCAGGTAAAGAAGTAAAACTTATTTTCGTAGTTCCTTTAAATCTTTTCAGAATAGCAATGATTTTCCAGATACAAGTTCTACTATTTAACTAACAGGCAGACTAGAAGATAGATCCCTACCTCTTTCATGGATATTCACGCTTAAATGAATGAAATAAAGCGTGATTGCTATTCTCATTACACCACCTGCACACCCAAATAGAATAGACAGGTAGAGTGGGAGGGAGAAAAGGAGGGAAAACGTCAAGAAAATCAGAAGAATTAAAAATTATATAATAGAAATACAGCTTGAGAGAGAGAAAAGAAAGAAAGAGAAGAGAGAGGAAAGAAGACAAGAAAGAAATAGAGAGAAAGAGAAGAAGGAGACAGGAGAGAAAGAGAGAGAGAGAGAAAAAGAGAGAGAGAGAAAAAGAGAGAGAGAGAAAAAGAGAGAGAGAGAAAAAGAGAGAAAAAGAGAGAGAGAGAGAGAAAAAGAGAGAGAGAGAGAGAAAGAGAGAGAGAGAGAGAAAAAGAGAGAGCGAAAAAAAGAGAGAGAAAAAGAAAGAGCGAAAAGAGAGAGCGAGAAAGAGAGAGAAAAAGAGAGAGAGAGAAAAAGAGAGAAAGAAAGAGAAAGAGCGAAAGAGAAAGAGCGAAAGAGAGAAAGAGAGAGAAAGAGAGAGAAAGAGAGAAAGAGAAAGAGAGAGCGAAAGCTAGAGAGAGAGAGAGAGCGAAAGCTAGAGAGAGAGAGAGAGCGAAAGAGAGAGAGAGAGAGCGAAAGCGAGAGAGAGAGAGAGCGAAAGAGAGAGAGAGAGAGAGCGATAGAGAAAGAGAGAGAGAGCGATAGAGAAAGAGAGAGAGAGAGAAAGAGATGGGTATTAAAAATTAAGTGATAAGAATTATATAAAAGTTATTGGCAAAAGAGAAAATTAAAGAAAGAGAAGGGAAGAAGTAAAAAAATGATGAACGTAAGTGTGAAACGATTTATAGAAAAGAAAGGCTAAAAGAAAGAAGAATGAAAATTAAGAATATCAGACTGAGAAGAATTATATATAAGAGAGAGAGAGAGAGAGAGAGATGTATGAATGTTAATAAGAACAAAATAAATAAAATGCCATTGCCAATTTTAGAAAGACTAACTCTTTCTCCTGGCCGTTCATTTTAACATTGGTGTAAAAATCTGTTTGTTGTCGATAAATCTGTACCAATGGGAGCCGGCGGCACACAAAGCCAACTTCGGGGCGCGTCGGTCCGAATTAGCGTCGTTGAAATGAATCAAACTTCGTTGAAGCAAGTCTAATCGTGTTAATGGCTGCTTGTCTTTCTGCCGACTGCCGGCGGCTGATAAGCGTTAACGATGAAGACGATGATGACGACAGCGAATTAACACTTTACCTCTCCCATTCTGAGAAATCTAAGATGGTGACTGAAGTGTCCCGACCGATTTCCGATTGGTAAAAGTAGGACTAACTAAGCAAATAATCGAAAAAAAAAAAAAAAAAAAAAAAAAAAAGGAGTAATTGTTTGTTAATGGGTTAGCGGCTTTATCATATTTATTGAACACTGGCTTCTTTGGTTGTTCAAGACTTTCCTGTCCATAAAAAAACAGAGTGAGCATTGTTCGAAAAGATGGTTGAAGCAAATTAGAAAGGTTATTTTCGCCTAAATCTGTGCCTTTGGAAAACAAAATTCTTCAAATATTTCAAAATTTCCCTTTATACTCTTTTATAAATTCTTTTAAAATTGAGAGTCGAGGCTTCAATTATTTTGCTACTGTTTTCAGTTGGGTACAGTAAAAACAGAGGCCAGAGAGGTTGGACGTTCCATCTAAAAGATTATATCAAATAACATTTTAAAAGAACTCTGGAGAACTGTCTGATCCTTTGAACTATCGACCTATTAACCTTCTACCACATGTTGGCAATGTATGGGAGCCTCTAATAAGAATCTCATCTCGCAAGCTATTCTTCCAGACAAACAATATGGCTTTCGATTCTCTAGGTTAACCGCCTATATGTGTTGATAGTTATTGCTGAAAGATTCTGTTCAAGATTTAGATTAGAATGGCGAATCTCGGGCTGTTGATTTACATATCTCGAAGGCGTTTATACAAGCTTTGCAATGCTGATATTCTTCACAAGTTGAAGAGTTATGGTGTCTCTAGTTGACTAAGTTCAATCTTTCTTATAAAGTCGCGTAATGAAAGTTGTCTTGAAAGGCCACTCTTCTAGATGTTTTTACATTAACGCGGGTGTCCTATGTTCATCAATGACTTTTGTTATAGACAAGCGTATGGTTGCAAGAAAGAAATACGACAACAGCAGAAATAGATTTACGTGATTTATTTCTACAGGAACGTGTGGGTTTGGGACAGCTACCTTGTGGTAAAGTTCATAAGCCGGCTTCGGATCTAGGTCGATCCCTCATAGTAGTTCACACATGTTGACGGTGGTTGACGCTCCCCTGCTGTCAGCAGCTGGACGTGACAAGTCTCTATCCTGGGCACCTGTGGACTGCCAGTTGAACTTCCGTGTGACCCCTTTTATAGCGTTGTTTTATGGCTTAACAGGCTCGAAAAACGAAGCGAGTATAATTAGGAGGGAAGCATTTTTATTGGACGAAAAATAGAGCACTTTAAATATTTTATTTTTCGACCGGTACACGTGTGTCGGGAACATTTGTAAAGAAAGATAATGGTCATTTTGTGACGGGGCTTTGTCCCGTTTACATCCGGTTCTCGCTCTTGAGTATTTGCCTGTAAATCAGCCGAGATATGTCTTATTTTATTTTATAACACTTTCCTGATATCAGTTCTAGAAAGTTGGTTCTGTGTGCCGCGCCAGAAAGTTTTTCTCGCCTGAGCCCATCCTTCAAATCTATAAATCAACCGTTCGCCCTTGCATGTAATACAGCTGCCATATATGGTTTGGACCCCCGCTGTTCGTCTTAAGGTCCTCGACAAAATTCAGAGACGGATATGTAATGTGTGTGGTCCTGATCTGATATCTCGCTGACAGTCACTTTCTCACAGACGTGCCGTCGCTTCCCTCTGTCTTTTCTACAAATATTTTCATGGTAACTGCTTTGACAAGCTACTTTCGCTGGTTCCCAAACTGCATGAATCTAAGCGCGCTACAAGGTTGGCATCTCAGTCCTACCCTTTCACTGTCGAAACATTGAAATGTAGCCGTCTCTTCTACTCCAATAGATTCATGTCTCGCGCTTCCCGCCTTTGGAACTCCTTTCCTCTTGCTTCCTTGATAGCTATAATTTTCAATTATTCAAATGCAATGTCAATAGACATCTTCAGATGCCTTGATCTAATTCCCCGTCCTTCTCTACATCCTTTTCTCTATCACGCCTCTTTACTCTTGCTCCCACTCTCTGTAAGCCCTTGCCTGCTAGTGACACTCCCGCCTTGCATGGGGTGAAATGCTTAACTCCCATCTCACCCCCGGCACCCCCCAAAAAAACAAAGAAACACACAAAAAACAAAAACACACTAAAAAAAAACAACACAAAAAACAAAAACACACCAATAAAAGCAAAAAAACAAAAACACACCAAAAAATAAAAAACAAAAAAAAACATAACAAAAATAACTTAAAAAAAAAACAAAAACTATTTACTCCTGTCTTAATATGAAGTCCGAAAAGACTGATAAAGTAAAACTGACCGCTGTTCACTAAAATGACCTTCAATTTAATAATTGTTAATAGTAAGTCTGATAGTGTAATAAAATAAAATTGGTAGCTGATCTCGAAAAAAACTTTCAATCTTTTGTTAATTAAGAAAAGAAATGGCTTATTAATCTGAACGCCACCGAAACAAAACTGGTCTCTTTTGATTAGCCTAGAGAAGCTTCTTTGCTTTCCTTCAGCATGGCTGATGCTGACCTCCAAGAGAGCAACTCATTGCATCTTCTCAGTCTCACGTTTCACATGAGATGGAACGATTATATTGAATCAATTTGCTAGATCTGTTACTAGGAAAATCAGTTCACTAGATTATTTCTCTCGTCAGAATTTATCTTGCATATTTATAAGGCTGCCATTTGTCCGTGCATTGAATATTGGTTGCACATCTGGTCTGTTACTTCTGCTATATTTCTAGTGATTCTTGCCAAAATCGAAAGTATAATCTGCAGCGTTATAGGTCCTGACTTGGCATCTCGGCTTCAGTCAATTTCCTAGCATCTTTACCTTTACTATAAATATAAAGTGGGAACTGAGGTCAACACAGAGCGGCGACAGATTCATACTTGTAAGCAATCTTCAGGCTAAGTGTGTTGTGTTTTGGCTCGATTGTTTATATATTCTGGTAATGGTGCATTATGTTTAGCAGGGTCGATTAAATCATCCTATCGGTTACTGAAAACGTCTTCAAGAAAGCTATAAACTATATATAATAATGGAACCATCTTCACCGAAACCAAAAAAGATAGTGGCTTTTCGACAACACGCACTGTTATTTATATTGGAATGTGTGCAAGAATTGGTTTAGATACAGAATAATTTGTTTAATCAATTCAACCCCAAGCACCTCTTTCACTTCCAGTAGCCCCTTGTAGTATTATACTACAAGGGGCTACTGGAAGTGAAAGAGAATGAGAAGACTTTAGAAGGAACCAGAAACCCAATCTTTAACAGGAAATAAGGGATAAACCTCTATTCCTGTTCAAAAGACTGGGGGAGGAGTGTGAACTGGACGATAGGTGAACCTATCTACTCCTGTTACTGTAATGCTTATTATTTTTCAATGTTTCTTGAATAAATTAAAACATTTATGGTGTCGCGAATTTTACATTCCGCCCATTATATATATATATATATATATATATATCTCAGACTAGCTGAAAAGTGAAGATAAATTATGGAGGACGCAGTTAATGTAATTATTTTAGTTTGGGATTAGTTTATGTATTATATATTTTAAATAATAAAAGATTAACAATTTAATCCTATTCTTTAAAAAATTTTTTTATAGTCCTGTATGTTAGCTTGGGAAAAGAAGTATTTCCTTTAGGAAAGGATAATTTGAAAAATCCGGAGCGCAAATTTATATTCCGGAAAGATTCGCTAGCACCACTTTTAAGAATTTTTCGTCGAAGTAAGTTACTTTTTTAAAAAATAATTGTAGCATTCGTTCGGTCGAAGTTGTTGTTTCTATGTATGACTAATGCATCTGATGAAATTATGCGTATAGGAGTCTTTTTTGTGTATAGATACGTTTTTTCTTTAAATTTCTGCAAGTTTCTCCAGTGTGTTGTAAGGAACAGGCGTGACAGTTAATATATATATATATATATATATATATATTAATTTAAAAGAAAAACTGACAGTTTTAAGGCTCCATAGTAATAATTTATTTCACCAGAGAATTTTACTTTTTCTCTGGATCCTCAGACTTTACTTTCAAAGACGAAACGAAAAAATGAATTTCAAATTTACACTTTTGACGGGCAGTATTAAGCTTTATATAAGTTGAATTAGAGGGTGATATGTAATGGTGTGAGAGACATCATCCTTTGGATTATCCATACGGATTACCAAGATTCTCGTTACTTATATATATATATATATATATGAAAGCAAATATGTGGATATAGATCCGACATTATGAAGAAAATATGGAAAAACAAAAATCCGAATATGCAAGTATGCTGTTTTAATGTTGTTTCAATGTTGACGTCAGACGTTTCGGTCTAGTAGACCTTCTACAGGACATGGGTAGTAAAACAGAATTAAAATTAGACGCTATTCAAGTCAATATGAAAAGACGATAGACATAAGACTAATAAGATTAGTCTTATGTCTATCGTTTTTTCACCTAAATGGATCGTCAGGTTACAAGTTAGGCCTGTTGTACCCTGACGATCCGTTTAGGCGAAACCTAGGTATATATATATATATATATATATATATAGATAGAGAGAGAGAGAGAGAGAAACGAAAAATGTAAAGGGAGATATGTTCGAATAAAAATTAATTTGTGTCGAACAATCACGTGGTAGATAAACACTCAGTTGTGGAGCAAGCTGAGTGAATACTAATTCAACATTGAGAAAGAGAGGTATTTATGGTGCAATGGAGCATCTCATTATGCTAAAGTGGGATAGTCCATTGCTTGGGCTGTGATTGGCTGCTGGTACCTGAGTGGAAGTATTTCTATATAAATACCAGCTTGATTTCTCAGTTAGTTTGCAGGGGTTGTATTAAGTTACAACCTGCTTTATTTTTGTCTGCCAGCTGGACGCTAGCTGGGACTCTTACGCCGGTAAGTGTTGCTTACTATTGTTATTCTACAATTTGAACCTAAGACATTTCATCGTGTAGAAAAAATCCCAAATGTTTTTCTCAATTTCCAGAGATTATTTAAGTCACATAGTAACCAAGGCCCAATTCAATGAAAAATAGGCAAATAGAACAGTGTTACCATATATGGCGGAAGGCATTAACACCACACTGTGGTTGGTGACTCCAACTAATAGTCACTGTGGCACTCTATTCATTTCGAAGCCTTTGTTCCTCATATTTTGTGATTTTCACTGAGTAATGTTCGTCCAAATCTTTTAACACCGATAATGAGTTCACTTACTTGTCGGTAAGTCGTATTCGCTTGCTTGATAGTTTAATTACAAACCGGAGTAAATAAAACTTCTACATTGCTTCACTAATGCTTTCAGCTAAGATGACGACAACCTCCCTTTGCCAACTCATTTGAATTGATCAGTCAGTCTCTTCATCTATGATCCACTTAGCTGTCAGTTCGGTTAGACATAATCAAAAGATAGTTTAAGAGTCAGCAGTCTCTTTACGTTAGTTACTCAATGCTTGTGTATCTGTGTGTGAGCGTGAGAGAGAGATGAAGCAGTTATTGAAGAGAGATTTGGCCTGAAAGTTAAACGGTACCAACTTTTCAATCAACATGTCTTACAAACGTAAGAGGTTTTCTTTCCATTGATGAAAATGGCGCCAGAATTTTTAGGTTCGTTATGATGATGGAATTCTGGTGACAGGAAGGCGAGAAGAGAGCTTTTCACAAAGGAAGTTAGCAATGTATACGTCACAAAATAGTAGCCAATGAAAACGACCATAAATCACCCTGAATGTTTGTAAGAAAAGAATTACTGTGAGCAATGATCAGTCTGGTTCGCTTGGCAAGAAATCGGATGTATTTTTCACATAAAAGGAAGAAGGATTAAAAGAAAAGTTTCCAAAAATAAAAGTGAATAGGATAACCCGACCAGAAAGGACTGAATTCAAAATTAAAACTCAAAAGTTGGCTTTAACAAATGGCTTCAATATTTTCCATGTTTAAGATTTTCTTTACTTCACTGATAATCGAGATTTTTTTAAAACACAAATGCTAAAATTTTGGCGATTACCATTGTATCTACACCCTTGTGCAAATTAATGGAAACGAAATGAATAATTTTGTTATTTACTTTTTTCCGTATTTTTTCACTGCATATGTTCGTACTTCGTATGTCCATTCCACGAAGTCGTTCCTTGCAGATTAACCACAGATTCTCGATCGGATTTAAATCAGGAGAGTTTACAGGCCAAACCATAGTACTTTGATTTGCTCACTAGTAAGGCCTGCCAGTGTGTTAATAAAGCGTTACAATTTTAGTACGCCTACTTGGAGTAACATCCATCACAGACAATGGGCGTAAGACAACTAATCAACAGTCGAGACAA
>CAHIKZ030004831.1:2175000-2190000 GCA_903632075.3 Acanthosepion pharaonis
ATGTCGGAAGTTGTCTGATATCCTAATTATATCAACGGTGCGTAAAGACTTTATACTGAACTACGTCAAAGTATTTAAAAAAATGCCTAAAATGAACCACGACATCTCGTTTAACACATCGTGCGACGTGGACGAGGAAACTGGACGCACCATTCAGCATCAATGAAAAACTTAGAAGAAATTTATTCTTTTCAGTCATTGATTTATTTCCTTGACCTTTAACCAGTCTAGGAGAATGTCGAAAAGAAAGAGCATGAACGTAAAACTAATCGATGGCTCTGCGATATAAATATTCAAAATTAAAATATGATTTTTAACATATACAGATACACATAAATACCGTCAGTTATATGCCATGCGTGATACACGCTTAGGCGATCATGTATATTTCGATACACGACTGACGAGGCAGATTTTTTCCTTTCAGTAGGTTGCCATTTCTTTCTGCGGTAGAACCCACTCTGTCCTGTTATTTACCCATAAATAGTGGGGGGGGGGTAGAAAAATAGGATTCATACCTTTTCCAAAGGTATAAGCATGTAAGTGAATGTAATGGATTCGACTGGAATTCGAACTCGGCTCTCCGATTCGTCAATCCGAGCCGCTATCCATTATTACTCATACCGTGCTTCCAAAGTCAGTTATGTGTCGTGCGTGATACACGTTTAGGCGATCATGTATTTTTCGATACACGACTGACGAGGGAGATTTTTTTCAGGAGTAGTTTGCCATTTCTTTCTGCAGTAGACCAGTTGCCATCCAAGGCTATAGAACCCTGTCCTGCTATTTATCCATAGCTGGGGGCGAGGAAGAGGAATCATACCTTTTCCAAGGATATTAGCACGTAAGTGAATATAATGGATTCGATTGGAATGATGTATTATAATTAATACCTCAGTATTGGAATTCCCTTGAAAATTAAATTTAACTGCACTTTATTGGAATATACATTGCCTCTCAAAAATGTGTACACTTCTATGAACAAGTTTATTAAAATCATTTGTTGTGACTAATTTATTTACCATTAAGCTACTAGCTTAAACGCCTCCCTATCAGCGGCATTTAAGCTAGCTCCTGTGGAGGACTCTTGGTTTGGCCATCATCACAATAACTAGGGAGGAATAGATGCAATAGGCATCAATAAACTACAGAAGAACTCAAAGTCGATCGCTGCATTTAAGTATTGAATTAATGTTTAAGCTTACCTTTTAAAACGATAATTCTTCTGCTGCCACTTAATTTAAATACGATTTGATGTACGTAGATCCTTATTTTCCGTACAACAATTATTTTTATTTCATGAGTGACAGAACAGGGGACAATTTATAAGATAAAATTAATAGAGTGTAAAGATGGGAAAATAGAAATTAGAATTAGTTATACATTCAACATTTGAAGAGTGAGAGAAACATAATAGCTAATTAAGTAAAACCTATTTTATGGAATATATATATATATATATATATTTATCCTCGCATAATCTGGCAACCCTGAATCTGACCTCAACGAAAATCGTTCCCTGAGCTTAACTTTTCTAGGGCTTTTGAATGAGTTATGAACAGAGAAAGATGCCTTTTAGAAACCAAGAAAAGTATTTAAAGATGTTTTTTTCTAAACGTCTTTAAAAAAAAATTGATTTGCCATGTGATACATATTCTTTTATGGAAGTGAATGCTGGGAAATCCCGTAGATGACGTAGAGACTTGAAGCGACAGAGATGTGGTTCTAGAAGTGAATATCATGGAGCGTCCTTGGTATGACGATAAACTACATCTGCGTCCTGGGTATGACGGTGGACTTCGTCCGCGTCCTGGGTATGACGGTGGACTTCGTCCACCGTCCACCCAGGACGTGGACGACGTCCGCGTCCTGGATATGACAATGGGCTATATCCGTGTCCTGGGCGGGACGATGAACTGCGTCCAACTGCAATGCCTCTGATAATACGTTTTTGAAAAAAAAAATGTTACCAGCTATACGTTTTTGAAAAAAAAAATAATGTTACCAGTTATACGTTTTTGAAAAAAAAATAATGTTATCAGCTATACATTTTTGAAAGAGTAATATTATTGGCTATACATTTTTGAGGAAAAAAATATTAACAGAAATAGATGTTTGATAAAACAAAAAAAAAAGAAATAAGAAAAAAAAGAAAAAAGTTGTCGGCATTAAATGACCCATTGAGGTTGATATGCCGCAAAACCAAATAAACCAAACCATTATTATGGAAAGAGCATGCGAGAAACGCGGAAGTTTTATGGAAATTAGTAACTACAAAACCTGCTGCTAATAATAAAAAATATACAGCTGAAATTTTCGTGTCACAGAATTAGTAAAGACGGCTGGGAGAACTTAACACTCACAGGACATTTTGAAAAGAACAGAAGCGGGGAAAATCAGTAAGTAACCTGCAGGAGATATTTGAATGGATGGGAAGAAAAACAAGAGAAAGAGCGATAATTAAAGGAGGAAAAGTTACTTAAAATAACAAAACATAGAATGTTGTGGAGAGTCATAATCCCCAACGCCCTAAAAAATATAGTACATGAAAGAATTCGTGACAATAATGAATTCTGTAGATTTTAATAGAAGTCATTGAAATACTTTTTTAAGTGCAGTTTAGATGTGGCACAAGGTTGAAGGTATGGAGCGCACAGTAAGAATCGAACTTACTACTCAGTCTTACTTGACTGATCTAAGGAAACAAGCTTGCTAGCCATTACACTACCTCGAAATGTCCACACAGTAAACACTTTATGACATAGCAACATTTACATTTGATTTTCTTGGCTATTCATTAACCAATTTCCTTATAAAACGGATAGATCTTTGCTGTCATCTTTCATGGTCACCCCCGTTGTTTCTGTACACATTGTAAAATTCCACTTTTCTAGTGATTTTATACAATTTGGTCAACTGGCTTTTCTCAACGAAAGCTGTGTGGCTATTTCTTGCAGCCATTGTTCCGTTTTAAAATAAGTTTTTTTCAAAATAAAAGGTAATTCTTTCTCTCATGGAATTACTATTAAACTAAACATCTCGAAACTAAAAACTATGACTTTATAAGGACTCTTTAAATCTATTATAAAAATAACCGACAATGATCGAAAACTATAGGAACTGTATAAAATGAAATACACTTTTCATAGGGCTCTACCACTTTTTAGATTGCGCATTTTTGGCAGTAGCATTTCAGTGTTGTAGGTTTTACTTATAAATAATACATGCTAATAGCAGTTATTGTGCAGTGAGCAACGATGAGGTCTTGGAAAGGATGCAAACAAGGAGGAAGCTTATACTTAACATAAGAGGCAGATGAAATTTCTGGGATACGTAATGAGAAAGGAGGGCCTCGAGAATCTGATACTCACAGGTCGGATAGAGGGAAAAAAGAGACAAGGGAAAGCAATGCATGACATATCTGGTAGGCTTGGGCAAGTGGATGACAGAACGTGAACTGGGGGAGGTGGCAGAGGCACGAAACTTATTGAGAGCTACAAGGGATAGGGAAAAGGGGAGAGCCATGATCGCCTACGTCTTGAAAGGATACGGCACAGTAAAAGAAAATGCTGCACGTTGAATGATAAAATCCTACTCTGTTTCCTTTAGAAGAAAACATTCTATAGATAAGTGGAAGAGGTATGTTCATTTATTAATTATGGGTGATACTACACAAATCATACACGTTCAAGTGCACGCATATATATATATATATATATATATATATATATAGATAGATAGATAGATAGAGAAAAATACTTACCTACCCCAGGGCTCCGTCCCTGTGCTGGTGGTGTCACGGCTACGACTAACATGGACCGGCTCTGACCAGCTAAGACTAGCGGCCCGAGTGTAAAACACTCGTCTCCCCACGGTAAAAACTGACATTGTGTCACAACCTGACTCAGTGATAGGGGGTCAAGTAAATATCTCTCTCTCTCTCTATATATATATATATATATATATATATATATATATAGAGAGAGAGAGAACCACGACAGTCGTCTTTCTATCCAGTTTCTAAAGATTTTATTACCTATAGATCTATTAATATCTCAACAGGTTAGTGTTTCTCCCTTGTTATTGAGCACCTTTTTATTAGACACGTGTTTAAACACCCCTTTTTTAGTGTTTGTGTGAGTGTGTTAATGAATTCAAGTGTGCACACATACGCGTTTTTACAACGACTTACATTTTCATATTTAAGCAAGTGGTTCTCAAGCTTTTTTTTTTTTTTATCTATGCACCACTTTTACTCATTTTTTTAATTTTTATTTAATAGAAAAGTTTAGGAACTGTATCACACAAATAGTAACTCTATATGATTTATTTTGAAGTAAAACTAGTTTAATGAAAATAAACTTATATTTCACAAATTCTATAGAACATTTATGTACATTAGTAAAATAACTAAACCATTTTAATATTTTTAACTATCAAAACATTCAGTAGAGTAAAAGGGACGCTAACTTACATCGCTTGATCTCGTTTTTTTCTAGTTTTACAGTTGTTTTTAATTTTTAGTATTTTAATATGGCGTACATTAATTTTTAGCATTTTAATATGGCGTACATTAATTTTTAGTATTTTAATATGGCGTACATTAATTTTTAGTATTTTAATATGGCGTACATTAATTTTTAGTATTTTTTAATACATTAATTTTTAGTATTTTAATATGGCGTACATTAATTTTTAGTATTTTAATATGGCGTACATTAATTTTGTAGAAATTTCAATTCCCAGTTGTAACAACTGTCTTGAAGTGAGATTGCTTTGTGGACATTAAGTTGATATTTTTTTTTTTTGCGTGGACTCCCAGTAATGAAGTCCATATGGACCTCGGTTGTGATTCATTGTTTTAAACAGTCACCGTTACAAAAATAATGTTCCTTTCACCGATCAAAATGTGTACACTTTTTGGTTTATCGACATATGCAGCATATCCAATTTCTCTCCATGTTCGATGCAAATATAAAATCTCTCCCATCCATTTATATGCACACCTATGCATAATTTTTCAAATCTCGTTCTCAAAGCAATTCAAAATACTTACAGAAAAAACCTGGCAACAGGCAAATTCAACTGTTTCACACGTTTCCACACAGCAATGAGATCATTTCTATCCAGCAGTGAACCTTTGATGTCATGTTGAAAATAACGACTTTGTGATAGAATAATATTAGAAAAGGTTTCAAAAATATAAATGGCGTAGAGAATCTGGTTGCTCGAAGTAATTGTAGAAATTCAGTAGGTTTCGTTTTAGTGTAAAAGGCGTGTTCGATCTATGGAGAATTACTAGTTTCTTTTTACCACGCCTTTTAGTAATCGTATTTTCACATTGACAAGTTCTTCAGTGTAATTTCATTTTTTTTTCTGGTTTTATTTAAGCTAAAAGAATATGGAGATGAATTATCGAACAGCATGCAAGCAAGAGTGCGATTTTGAGTAAAATCAGGACCCAAGTCTTTCTTCTGCGACGATAAGCTCATAAAATATCCAGTGTTCACTTGTTATTTGATAATTTATATTTATTTGATTTCTACGTACATTTTATGCAGTAACGGTTGCTTGATTCTGGAGCACGAAAAGTTGTCGCCTAAAGGAACAAGGGAGGTAGAACTAAAGATGAGAAACGTATGTGAAGTCTGTTTAGATTTGCAAAAGAATGAATAAAAGGTATTTAGGTGGCGGGAGAAATAAGATAAAATGGTTGATAGGTATAAAGAATAAGAGAGTATTGAGGAACGGGAAGAAAGATTTTGTTTGGTATGTTTTACGGCATATCATGTAAATAAATGTCAAAAGAATTCAATAAATTAAATAGAATTTGAATTGGACAAGAAATAAAAAGAAAAAGAAGTAACCAACACTCACCAGTGATCCTAATGTTTCTAAGTCAACTGCCCCCTCTTTTCAGGCAGTAAAAAGGGATAAAAAAAAGTAAAGGAAAAGAATGAAACAAAACAGACATGTGTAACCTTTCACTCAAATTTCTTTCTCTTTTCCAGTATTGTAAGGTTCATGCCTGCCACCTTGTTTTCCACAAGACAAAAAGCAACAAACAATTTCTCTTGCACAATTCAATATCCTTGCTTCCAATCCACTCAATTAGACACACAGCTTCCGTCCTCATAACCCATTATACCCCTCTGAACAATCTCCCACAATGCATTTGATTTCCCCTTTTTGCTTAATAAAGTCCCTCCTCCATGTGTCTTCTGATTCTTTCATTTTTGAACAAGAAATAAAAAAAAGTAACCAACACTCACCAATGATCCTATCATTTCTAATTCAACTGCCCCCTCTTTTAGGACAGTAAGAAGGGATAAAAAAAAGCAAAGAAAAAGAAATGCAAGTTTGGTATGTTTTGTTTTACGGTATATCAACCTCAATAAATTATTTAGTGCCGACAAGATTTTTATTGCTGGTAATATTTTATTTAAAAAAAATGTATTTCTAGTAATATTTTTCCCCAAAAACAATATGGCTGGTAATATTTTCTTTTCCAAAATGTATTTCTGGTAATATTTTTTTCCAAAATATATTACTGCTAATATTTGTTCAAAAATGTATTGCTGGTATTAAGACCTATTTTTTATACTTTCATAGTGTTCTGACTCTACTTTGGGGGTTAACTGTTTGCCCATAGCTGGAATCCTAACAGCTGCTACCACCCGGGTCAGGGTGGACCTGGGAACACCAGCAATTAAGAGGTGGTTCCACGCTCCTCAAAGCCTCCTGATCAGAGGCCTTGCTGTCGGATGTAGTTTATAGTCTTATCCAGGAATCGGAAGTAGTTTATCGTCAATACCCAGGACGAGGAGAGAAAAAGACAGAACAAAGAAATTAGAAGTCACTTGAATAATTAAAAATGAAGACAAGAATTCTTAATATACAGTGATTAAAAAATAAAGTTGTATCAGCCTGAATGTGCTTCAATTTACTGATTATTAAAATCTCATAATATAACTGGATTAAATTAAATGTTCACATGCTCAGCTAAGTAATGAACAAGTTCCAAATAAATGGCGTATCAACAAATATTTACTTTATTGCCTCTAAATAAATAGACACTCTCACATGGAAATGATCGTACAGATGGCAAATGTCATTCTGAGATGTATCATTTCATGCCTCTTACATTTGTTAACGCAACACAGCAAGATTCTATCATGTCCCATAAAAATTCGAGGAGGTTATGTCTGGCGATCAAGCTAAGTGCATTTGTCAAAAATCTTAGTGAGTAGTACCGGCATCAGGTAGGCGGGCATTATTCTGCTGAATCAGCTCATCAACTTCTTGTTGTAGGAATAACAGCAGAAGAATCTGAGCATTATTCTAAACGAACCAAAGTCAAGTGGGAATTGTACCTTGTGGCACCCAACCCCATGTTGCCAGGGGTTGTGACTGTGTATCTTGAGTAAATACACTGTGGAATATGTCAGAGCCCAATTTACGTCACACACAGATGAGTGTCCGGTGGTGCCTCTCAGTGTTAGGATGAAGGGTACTGTTACGGATGTACCCCAAGACATGTCAATCCAGGTTGTTGATGCATACTTCTCTTGTGAGTGTGATTATCTCACTACCTAGTCTTTTCCGGAAACACTGATTTCTAAACACGACCACAAGAAAATTGAACCACCAAAAACAAAAGTAGAACCAGATTCACCATCTCCTACTCCAATGTGAAGAGTCTACGGCCAAATATAACAGAGGTGGAATAATCTTCCTGATGTCAAACCTGACCTGTTATTTCTGCCTGAAACTGGTCTCAGTGCAGGAACTTGCAATCCCGTCTATATCAAGGACGGGTTTCCATGTGACAGACTCTCAAAATGACGACCCCTGATCTCTCGTATATGTACTTCGACATGACACTTGCCCAGAGTACCACTTTCATTTCTCCTCTGGATCGTCCTCAGTATGACGGAACTGTAATGTCGACACGATTGATAATATCCTTACTGGATATCCATCAGCTAGCTTTCATATTTGTGGTAGCTTAAATATTCATCACACAGAGTGTTTAGTCTAATCGAAACAAACTGATGAAGAAGGCAGATACCACAGAATCTTTTGGTTCACCTACGAACTAACATTGAAGTACCCACCAGCGTTAATGATTGCTCTGAAAAAATGCTTCGTTGAAGATTTACACCCCTGGAAACTTCAAATTATTTGCTAGTCAGTATGAAAGTTGATTGCAAACCAAAGGCATCCATAGAACGATTTTTCGGTACAAAAAAAGCCGACTGAGACAGTTTCAGATCTTACATGACAGAAGTTCCTTTCTCAAACGTCTTCAAACATAATGCCTCAAAAACTACTGACCTCGTCTCGGAATAGTCCCTTTCTGGAATGGAAAAACCGAACAGTCACCCCTGTTTCACCACTGAATGTGCGGCAGCCGTATCTCCCTGTAACTACAACTACAATATCTACCACAGGGAACGGTGTAGGAGGAGACATGCTGCATTTAGAACTGCTGGCAATCACTGCAAGAAAGTTCTAGAAAATGCAAAGTGTGGCTATGTAGAAGTAGTCCAGGCCAAGATCGAAAGAAAATTTGGATATCGTGTGTTCTAGAAGATACCAAATTCTGAATAGAGAGAGAAAAAAAAAAAACGTCACTACCTACCATTATAAATGGTCCCGAGGTCATCACATTCTTGTCAGATAAAATGAAACTCTTGGCCACAATCTTTGCATAACTCAACGTTATGACAAGGACCACCCTCTTCCCAACTACCCGCCTCTCACTGAGAACAATCTCAGTAATATTTTAATTTTTCTTTATTTTTTTAAATTTTTTAAGCATATCACCCCAGGCAAGGCGGGAGTGCCACTAGCACGCAAGGGGTTACAGAAAGTGAGAGCAGGAGTAAAGAAGGTGTTTGAGGAAAGGATGTAAAGAAGGACGGGGATCGGGACCAGAAGATGTCGATTGACATTACATTTGAATATTATAACCATCAGGAAAGCAAGTAAGAGGAAGGGAGTTTCACTGTCGGGAAGTGCGAGAGAAGAAGCTGTTGGAGTAGAAGAGGCGGTTACATTTAATTGCTACATCAGTGAAAGGGTGGAACCGAGATGCCAACCTAGTAGCACGCTTAAATTCATGAAGTTCGGGTACCAGTGAAAATAGCTCGTCAGAGCAGTTGCCATGAAAATATTTATAGGAAAGGCAGAGGGAAGCCACAGCACGTCTGTGAGAGAGAGACTGTAGACGAGATGCCAGATTAGGACCTATCACATTGCATATCAGTCTCTGGATTTTGTCGAGGACCACGAGATGAACAGCGGGGTCACCGGACCAAATATGGCAACAGTATTCAATGCAAGGACGAATGGTTGATTTATAGATTTGAAGGATGAAAACCTAGGAAGTCTTAACCCCTTGAGAGATTGAAGTACAGATTTCAATCTGTCCATTGCTGATATCCTGTCATTGTCCAGAATCAGTGAGTCACTAGACAAGAAGTACATCTCAAGAACGATTGTATTAGATATCTCAAAGGCCTTTGACAATGTGTGGCATAGAGGGTTGTTGGACAAGATTTCCAGCTATAAAATTACTGGAAGTGTCTTTCCCAATTAACAAGTCCTTCCTAACGGGTAGGTCCCTGGAGATAGTTGTTAACGGTCAGTCTTCCGAGGCTCAAGCGATCAATGCAGGCACCCCACAAGGCTCACTTCTCGGTTTGGACATCTTTCTATTTTACATAAAGGATCTTTTTTTTTTTAAGCATTACACCCCGAGCAAGGCGTGAAGCCACTAGGATGCAGGGGGTTGCAGAAGATTAGGAACAAGAGCAGATAGGAGTGATAGAAGAAAGGATGAGGAGAGGGATAGTGGATAGATCAAGGTAACCGGAGATGTCGATTGACATTACATTTGAATAGTTGGAGATTATAGCTCTCAGGGAAACAGTAATAGGGAAGGGTGTTCCACAGGTGAGAGGTGCGAGGTATGAAGCTATTGGAGTAGAAGAGATGGATACATTTAAAAGTTTCTACAGTGTAAGGGTGGGAGCAGGATGCCAGCCTCGTAGTGCGCTTGAATTCATGGAGTCTGGGGACCAGTGAAAGCAGCTCATCGGAGCAATTAACATGATTAGTATTTGTAGAAAAGACAGAGAGAGGCGACGGCGCGTCTGTAAGAGAGTGACTGTAGACGAGACGCCAGATCAGGGCCAATTATATTACATATCCGTCTCTGGATCTTGTCAAGAACTCCGAGGTAAACAGAAGGTGCCCTAGACCATATATGGCAGCAATACTTCATGCAAGGGCGAATGCTTGATTTGTATATTTGAAGTATCGATTCCGGGGAGAAAAATTTTCTGGCGCGGCACAGGGAGCCAAATTTTCCTTGCGGTGGACGAAGCAATTGACTCAATGTATTTGTTCCATCTCAGGTCAGCAGTCAACGTGAGACCGGATCTACTTAAAAACATACACTGACCATTTATGAATGTCTACGCTAATGATACAACGGTATGATGGTGCACTTCTAAAACTCGAGATAACCAGAGTTTAGCAGCTTATCTGTCCTATGATGTGGCTCTAAAAGTCCCATGAGGGGAAAACTGGTTGGTCGTATTCAATGCCCCGAAATCGGAATAAGTGACATTCCATCATTACCAAGCGGACCTGGAATTGTCACCGATCGTGATGACAAGGTGATCTCTTGTGGAGGCCCGTGACTTGAGTGACTCTTGAGATTTAAACCCAACTCAAATCTCAAGTGAGACTCGTACAGACAAAAAAAGAAGAAAGAACCTATTATCATCGCTCAACACGCATTCGACCCTCTATGTGATTCCATCGTGACCCCACTGAAAATGTGCACGAGGGTATTGTTATACAAGTTAGTTTGGATAGACGCACGCGTACTGGACGCCCTGTCATATTAAACGATTCTAAGTGTTCAATGCAGGCAACCCCGGTAGCTACATTTACTCTGTAAGGGTAAGAATGACAAACTACAGTGTCCAACTCACAAAGTGTCTTGGCTAACGTCTGTACTGAAATCACTAAATAGATCCTGATTTACGAGTGTAGAAGAATTATAGGCAACACTAAAATGGATGTTTTTGTTCCAAAATGAAATTAAAAAAAAAAAAACATCGATATACCCAGTTTAAAATATTTGCCAAAATTCAGAAAATTATCTGATTCAAATAAAATTTTCACGACTTATTCAGTAATGGATAATTTTTACTTTCGAGAAATATATTTTAGGGGTTATGGAATTTCAGGTCGATTGTTTGACTTAATACAATCATTCCTGTCAAACCGTGTATTGAAGGTCGTTCTCAATGGATTCTCCTCCAGCTCCTATCCCACGAATGCAGGTGTTCCCCACGGCTCTATCCTAGGCCGTACTCTGTTCCTTATCTTCATCAAAGATCTTCCTGACGCCATAGATTCCCAAGTTGGCATCTACGCGGACGACACTACAATTTATTCCTGCCTCAAAAACAAATCTAGCGTCCTTGACAAAACTTTCTGGCCGTGCGTCTCGAAAAGGACCTCCGATCGGTTGTGAACTGGGACAGGAATTGGCTGCTTAACTTTAATGTCTCAAAAACAAAACTGGTCTATTACTCACCACAGAGAACAATTCCTGTCCTCTATTAGAATGTCTGACGCTCAACTTCTCGAGAGCTCCTCTTTGCGACTCCTCGGTCTCACATTGTCTGCTAACCTGAGATGGAACAAATACATTGAGTCAATAGCTTCCTCCACCGCAAGGAAAGTCGGCTCCCTGTGCCGCGCCAGGAAATTTTTCTCGCCGGAGTCGATCCTTCAAATCTACAAATCAACCATTCGCCCTTGCATGGAATATTGCTGCCATATATGGTCTGGAGCCCCTTCTAATTGTCTCAAGGTCCTTGATAAAATCTAAAGACGGATATGCAACGTATTTGGCCCTGATCTGGCATCTCGTCTGCAGTCGCTCTCTCACAGACGTGCCGTCGCCTCCCTCTGTCTTTTTTACAAATACTCTCATGAGTTGCTTTCGCTGGTTCCAAGACTTCATGAATTTAAGCGTTCTACTAGGCTGGCATCTCGCTCACACACCATTGCACTGTCAAAACTGTTAAATATAGCCGTCTCTTCTACTCCAATAGCTTCATGTCTCGCACCTCTTGCCTGTGGAACTCCCTCCCCTCTTCCTGTTTCCCTGATAGCAATAATCACCAACTATTCACCTCCGCCTTTTTTAAATAATTCTGATAACTCTACTATTCAATATCGGAAGAATATTATGATATTAATCTAATTTCATATCTCTCGTTTAGTTAGTTCTTGTGTTTTGAAAGCACTATTTGCCGATCCATCGGTGAGGGTGTTTTCTTATTTCGCGTGACTGTTTTCCTGTATTTATTCAGAGATTCTTGAATACAAGAAGGACCAATACTCACTTAAGTAATTAAACGAGAATTGTTTTTTTTTGTTTTTTAGTTTTTATTATTTTAGAAAAAAATTTTTGTTTTATTTTTTGCTGCATAATTTGTTTTCACCATAAAAGAATTCTAATGAAAATTATAATGAAATCTTTGAGTAAATAGTTTTCTTTTCACATTTAATCTAATGCAAATTACGTTTCTGGTATATTTCTGCTTTGCTAACGATTTAATACCTTGAAATTTATTCATTATAACAAAAATATATAGAATAAAAATTGAATTTTTTTAGATATTAATAATTCTATAAGATTAAAGATAATTTGTTGATTATTCTTTTGTTGATTTTCCGTATTTCTTTAGGTTTTCGTGTGCTTTTTTTAAGACAGTGGTAGAATTAGTTTTTATATTATCTTTTAACCTCACAGGCTTCTATGCGTTGATAAAACGTTATTTTAATTTTCTTCTAAGTAAAAGGTAAGCATTACTTTTAGAAAATACATTTAATCCTTAAATTTACAAATTCTGGATTTTAAAGATATTTTTAAATTGTTTACATACAATGACAATTGGATGAGTGACGAAAAAAAACGTGCCTTTGTTTTAAAAATGCCTAAAACAATTAATAATGTATGAAAATTAATTTTTCATTTTACTCGGGTGAGCTTTAGACTATTATCTGTCAAATAGGACCGAATTGTAAGTTCAATGAAGACATTTAAATTATTAATATTTTTTTTTTTAGGAAAATCCGTGACGGTAGCTGAAATATTCATTAATGTTTCCAACATCAATATACAACGCATTCGGTATACAAAGTAATTCTCTCTAATGGGCATTCAGCCTCTTGAATGGCCATAAGCCGATTAATCTGAAACAGCTATAATAAAAGGAAAGAAAAATGTACGTTTTTGTCTCTGGAGCACGTCCTTGCACCGATGTTTTTTTGGTTTTTCTTACCACAGTGAATATTAACGCAGTATGTTTTACCGTTTCAGCTCGGAGGGAGACCGTGCACTGGTCAGAGTGTAACAAGCTGACCGAACATATTGAACATTTTATCAGACTATAACCCTTGACCAGCAAGTCCGTAGTGTTAATGGACTTCCCCGTCGTTTTCGACGAATTAGTGACAAGCAACTCAGTTCCTAGAAACTGACAGCCAGACTTACCTGCACAAATTATTTGATTATAGTGATTTTCTAAGCATAGCTTAGATGTGGCACAAGGCCGAAAGTATGGGCCACCCAGTGAGGATTGAACTGACTACTCAGTCGTAACTAATCTAGCAAACTTTCTTACGATTAAACAACGTTGAGTTGCCTAATGATTTTCTAAGCGTAGCTTAGATGTGGCACAAGGCCGAAAATACGGGGCACTCAGTGAGAATCGAACTCACTATTTAGTCGTAACTAACCCAGCGAGACAAGCTTGCTAACCATTACACCGCGTCGAAGTGCCTAAATCATTTGATTATGGTGGTGAAGGCGAATACGGAGACCTGGCGTACCATGTGCCACAACGTCCCCAAATGACTCTCCGCACGTTTTCAATTCCTAGACCAGTTGCCATCCAAGGCTATAGAACCCAGTCTGTCCTATTATTTACCCATAGCTGGAGGGAGAAGAGGAAGATTAATAACTTTCCCAAAGGGTATTAGCACGTAAATGATGCGACTGGAATTCGAACTCGGCTCTTTGATTCCTCAATCCGAGCCGCTATCCATTATACCGCAGTGCCTCCTCCATAGTGTATGCATGTTAAACTCGTTATCGTCTTAAGCACACAGGCTCCGCAAGATGTTCAGCAACACTGAATGTGGAGTCGGGGACACTAAAATCAAGCACATGCAGAAGTTTAAATATCTGGGAAGTGTTTTGACATAGGGCGGTAAGTGCGACACTGAGATCCGCAGACATATTGGGATGGCCAAGGACGCATTCCATATGCTGGGCAGAGTATTGCGACACAGGGGGATTTTTTTTTGGTAACAAAGAAAAGAGTACTGAGCTGTTACGTGACATTTGTCCTTCTTTACGGCAGTGAATGTCGGATGGTTTCCTCAAAGAGGGAGAAGAGACTCGAGGCGACGGAGATGTGGTTCCGAGCGTGTGAGCAACGATGAGCTCTTGGAGAGGAGATAAACAAGGAGGAAGCTTATACATAACACCAGGAAAAGGTAGCTGAAGTTGCTGGAACACGTAAGAGAAAGGAGGGCCTGGAGAATCTGATACTCACAGGTCAAATAGAAGGCAAAGGAGACAAGGGTAAACAACGCATGACATACCACACTAGCTTAAGCAGGTAAATGACAGAACGTGGCCTGGGGGGGAGGTGTCAGGGGGACGAAACTTATTAAGATCTGCAAGTGACAGTGGCAAGTGGAGAGCCATGATCGCCTACGGTACATAAAAAGAAGATATAGAGGTATGTGCGTACGCGTGCTTTTGAGAGAGAGAGAGAGAGAGAGAGAGAGAGAGAAAAAGCTTCAATTATTTTTTCTAATGAGAAACGTTGGCTTCAGGGCTCAATAAATGAAAATAGTTTATTCAAAAACATGATTACAAGAGCCAAAAACGCA
>CAHIKZ030004831.1:2192500-2255093 GCA_903632075.3 Acanthosepion pharaonis
TCCGAATGTTATCCCCATCTTTGTTTTTAAAATTTAATTTTTATCTATTCAGTTTCCAGGATTGTATAAAATTATGAAATTCATTATTTTCAATATTCTGCGAATTATACAAGCAAGTATCTGCATTTATTGGTCACAAATATTTCTTCATCTTAAAAAATATTTTTTTATCGGTTTTTAATTTTATATATGGTACATCTATGAATTGATCGTTTTCACAAATCACACGGTTAGAAAACTCACAATATTAAGACATGAGTCGTCTTGCGTTACAAGCAATGCCAGTTCAAGCCTTCGCTAGAATATAGTTTTTATTTCAGATCCGCGTAGACTGACGGCCGGAGTTGTTGCGATGAAAAGTAACTGAAATTAAGATGAAAGAAATACTAGGCAGAAATTAATAATGGCTGACAATGTCTTATCGGATAAAACTTGAAGATCAGTTTCGTTTTCTTTCTATATCTCTGAGATGAGGTATTATGATTACTTACATTATTTACATTATTCGGATTGTTTTCCTCATCTTCATTGCTCTATTCACAACGTTTCGACCGTTGTACACTCCGATCTTAAGGTTATTTCGAACCGAACCATTTATTTCGTCCACCGGGGAAGTTGTTCTATTTCTACGTGCCATGGCTCACCCGGATGTCTCAGTTATTTCCCTTTAACTCAAATCTTCAAGTTTTTGGTTCACCACTGCTGTGGTCTGCTATTGAACTCACAACTCTTTGGGTTTATTCACTGGATCTAACCAATGCGTTCATCCACTGGACCATGTGTCCTTGAAGAAGTCCGGAGCGTTCAAACGGCCGAAACGTTGTGAATGTGCCAATGAAGATGTGGATGACAGTCCGAATAATGTAAATAATGCAAAGTTTCGTCAGTTTTGTAGTCTGTACCATAAACTTTTCCTCATGTATGTTCAACGATTTTACTCAGGTGAATATTGCCTCAATATGGTAAAAAGCTCGGGAAGACAGTTGCGACCAAATACATATACACCTATGCCCTTGTATGTAGGGGGTTTGATGCCTGATGTGAAATCTACAGAAAACAAGTGCGACTGAAATCAAGACTTCTGCTGGTTCCATCCGAAACTAGGGTTGGTCGACTTACTTAGGAGATTAAATTTTGATACGTAGACTTTATTAATTTAAGCGCAGTACTAGATTGGCGGTTAGGTCTCATCATTTTACCGTTGAAATTGCTAGATGCTACCGTATGTTCTATGCTAGTAGTTTCTTCTCTCGCACATGTTGAAGTCTCTTCCGACCTGTTGCTTTCCAATCAAATTTAATCTTCAAAAATTTAAATGCAATGTCAATCGTTATTATATTCTCCATTCTTTTCCTTTTAATGTTCTGTCTATTTAATAATGTTTTCTTAGTCTACGTATGAAAGAGAAAATCTCACTCGATCAAATGCACAAAGAAGTTACGTTATGGTGAGGGAAATTGACTGAAGTTGAAATGCCAGATCAGGGCCAATAACATTGCAGATTCTTCTATAATTTTATCTCTAAATACATATCAAAAGCTCAAGATCCCATATGACAGCAATATTCAAAGTTCTATAACTGTTAAAACATATTCAAACTCTTATTCGCTTATATGTTTATATTTCTGGGTGGGGGGCAATTTTCTACTTTTGGTAGACTTTAAAGTATGAAAGCGAAACTAGATAAGTATTTCGGAGAGCTGCATGTTGGTCTGCGAACGAGTTGAATACTTACTGGGTTCCCCAATACTTGTGGATGTAGTGACACTCATACAAGCGCGTTCGCATGCTGCGCTGAGTCTCAATGTGATGAAAGTCTCCAGTACAACCTGGCGTCATGCCATAGAGAAGCCAAGCCGCTTCCTTTTTTTTAATTAGAATCATTTGAACTGGAACGAATTGTGGATTTCTGAGAGGCTGGAAATTCATTTCAGAGAAATAGAATGTTAGGCTTGACCAGTCAGTGGTACATCGATGTTGGCAACAGTGGTCAAATGAACATTACTACACACGAAAACCAGTTTTCGTTTGGTATGGTTTTGTTGTGTTACGGTATATCAATCTCAATAGGTTATTTAATGCCGACAAGATTTTTTATTACTGGTAATATTTTTTAAATGTATAACTGGTAATATTTTTTTTTCGAAAATTTATTGCTGGTAATAATTTTTTACAAAGTATTCCTGGTATTAACCCTAGAACACTAACCATCAATTAAAGTTACACCACTACTAACCATGGGTATATCATACCCGATTTTGAAAATATCAAAAAAAATATTAAATATAAATCTTTATTTGAAATATTTTACGTGCAGGCACTTCAAACTTTGTACTTTGAGTTATTTAGGTAAGAAAATCAGGTACTGAAAATTAATTAAAAATAGGAAAATTTGCGCTGGGTACTATATACCCATGGTTAGTGTTCCAGGGTTAAATAGTGTTTTGACCCAAGTTTGGGGGGGTAACTATTTACCCATAGCTAACAGGTGCTATCACCCCGGGTGGACCTGGGAACACCAGCAATTTGTTCTTCAAGGACACATGGCACAGTGGATAAAGGTGTTAATTAGATCCAGTGGCAGGACCAAAAGTATGTGAGTTCAATACCTGGTTAAGGCGGTGGAGAGAGGAATTAACAGGAGATAACTGAATGGCACGTGGAACTAGAACAGTCTACCCCAGCGAGCGAAATAAAGGGTTCAGTTCGACATTCCAACCACTTGAAGAAGGTCGGAGCGTACAACGGCCGAAACGTTGCGACAACTATGCAACAAAGATGAGGATGATAGTCCGAGCAATGTTATCTCCTCTGAAAGTTCTCCACTGCCTTAACCAGGAATTGAACTCACCTTCTTTGGGTCTGTCACTGGATCTAACCAACGCCTTTATCCACTGTGCCATGTGGGTATGAACTTCTGAGTATTATAAACCTAATGTTTTCAGCATCATTTTTACCAGTGCTCATATTGCAATTTTTGTTATCATTGCATGTTTTACCAGAGTTCATATTGCAACTTTGTTATCATTGCTTTTCTCTGGTACTCCTTATTACTGGTTCCCATATTGTATTTATTTCTATGCTTGGTCGGCTCAGGAGATTTTTGTGGCCTAGCATATGTGCTGATTCGTCATTATATGCTCGAATAGTACAATTTAAGAAAAAGAGTAGTTGGAGGTATTTTTATATTAAAGAAAAGAAGTAGTTAGAGGCATTCACTATGACGGGACTTTCCCTATTCCGCCTAGTCTTTTTTTTTCATCAGGTGTACGTTATATCGGCTAAGAAGTATGGCGTTATTCTTACTGATACATCATGCTCTTCTTCCTAACAAAAAATAACTTATATTCGTTTGAGTTTCTTAAAACCATCGAACCGAATTTGAGACCGACTTCAATAATTTGTGACTAATAGGATCCTTAATTCCCTAAATGAATAAAAAGCCATATTTAATTGTGGGTGTTTTCAATGTTGTTATTCTTTTTTGGGGGGAGGCGTGTGTGTGTGGCTCAATTACAGTGACGACAAAACAGTCTGACGCCTAAACTCCTTTGCCGAATAGTCCAATTATTTTCTTGACGCCGAATCAGCCACGCCAAATGGGTTACGCCGAAACGTACCAAACTCTATACACGCAGACCTGTGTTATTGCCCAAGGATGATTATTACGATTGGGCCTGAGTACAGTTAATGCATTTCTTGTTTACTAACCGATCTACGCATTAAAATCTGTACATGTAATCCTTTACTGTAATCCAACTATATCTCCTGTCAGCTTAATTTTGAGTAAATTGAAACGGATTTTTAGTTTGGTTTACTTATGGCATATCAACCTCAAAGGGTTATTTAATGCCAACAAAAAATTTTGTTTTACACAGTGGGTTATTTAATGCCGACAAGATTTTTATTACTGGTAATATTTTTTTCCCAAATTATTGCTGGTACATTTTTTTTTCAAAAATGTATTATTTTGTTTGGAATAATTTTGTCTTTAAAACTGTATTTCTGGTAATAGTTTTTCACTTAAAAATGTATTGTTTGTATTATTTGGTGGGGGGCAACTATTTGCCCATAGCAGGGGCCCCAACAGGAGTTTCCACCTCGGTTCAAAGTGGACCTGGGAACACCAGCAATTAAGAAATGGTTCCAGGCTCCTCAAACACACCTGATTAGAGGCCCCTGCTGTCAGATGTAGTTTTACGTCTTAACCAGGATGCGGATGTAGTTTATAGTCATACCCAGGGCGAACAGATATTTAGTAGGTCACTAATTTATTTTCATCAGTGTTTATCGAGAGAAGTGTTGAAACACCGGGATATTGGAAAGAAGCTGTGTTGCTTCGACATATTTATTTATTTATTTATTTTCACTATACAGATAATCAGCGTGGTAAAGAAAATAGTTTTGAAGTTATAATTTTTTTCAGAAACTTAATATGCAGGTACGAAAGATTTTTTGGCTTAATTTGCAAATATTGTTTGTTCTTATTTGGCCTTGAAATTTACTCACTCTCTCGCCTACTCACTCTCACACACACATATATATATATATATATATTTTTTTTTTCTGTACACTATCTATCGACCCGAAAGTATTTCTTACCATACACGCACGCACATAGAAAGAGCTCCTCCTCCAAGTTAGATTTTCTGAAAACGCATTTATAGATAATCAATTTTTTTTCAAGCCTGAAATGTAATTGATTTGTTAATATTTCTCAATTCCTTGCCGTTTTCTTCTGTCATGTTTGCTGCTGAGGTGAATAAATATTAAATATATCCACTGACATGTCTTGATTGTTATAAAAACATTGATTGCATCTAAGAAGGTTTTCGATGTTATTTTGATCGCTTATGCTTTGAATAACATTGATACCCAACTCATTTTTAGCCATTTATTTTCATTTCTGAAATTTTTTTTATTACATTTCTTCGTTACAAATTCAGCAGAGATGATAGCCCGCTTTTTTTTCTCATTTTATCTGGAAACAACGACTATAGTTAAATTCTAATTGAAAGGAAAATGCGTGATTACCAATTACAGAAGCGACAAGGTTATATTTATATTTCATATAAAGAGTCATTACGAAAAGAAAATACAGGAAAATATTAAAAGTCCTCGGCAAAAGTAAAACTTAAAATTTGTATAATTCAGAACTGTAACGTTGTTACGACCATTCATGGAGAAGAGAGGCCATTGTGTGGAGAAAAAATCCTACTTTTAGCCGCCTAATAAAAAGGGGCGTTGTTTTGTTTTTTTCTGAGGAAATTAAAAAATTACAGTAGAATATCCGGAATCCCTTCTATCCGGAGTGTCTAATATCCGGAATCCCTTCTATCCGGAGTGTCTAATATCCGGAATCCCTTCTATCCGGAGGGTCTAATATCCGGAATCCCGCATATTCAGACATGATTTTGATGTGTATATTTGAACTATTTGGGTGATATGTAACCGATTTGAAATTTCTGTTCTTTTCAGGAAATTTACTTTGGATAATTGCTTATTTCACCCTAATGGCTTGTATTGGTGCAAAAGATGATGCGAATAAGAGGAAAGGATAACAACGAGACACATCTGCAACAAGATAGAGACGGATGCATGATTGTGATGAAAACTAGACTTAAATTGAAAAAGCTTTTGAAAAGGTTGTCAGTTTTATGGAAAGAAAGCCAACATTCAGCTATGACGATTGCAACAAGGCAATTTAAAATTGTCTTTCGTTTAAAAATTTTAAGAACGAAAGCAAAACGAAATTCGTAAAAAGTTGAGAATGACATTAGAAGAGAAAGAATCATCATGCAACAGCGATTAAAAAATCCTCGTTACATTATTTGTTTTGCATACGTGGCATACTTAATTTAATGAAATTTCATTAACATGAGATAATTTATTCATTTTTCCTTAAAATCAATTCCGTTATATTTCACTCACCATTAGCTTATTTTATTTACTATAAAACATTGAAAATAAATGTTAAACCTGATTTCAGTTCTTTTATTTTAATCTAAATATAACCCTTCATATCCGGACTTTGTAACCAATTCTTCATATCCGGAAGGCCTTCTTAGTCCGGTTGTTAGGGATTCTAATATATTACCGAACTTATTAATTTTATATTTTTTCTTCAGAGCTCAAACAGGAACAAATAATAATTACAGTCGGTTTAAGTTTTACATTCAGAAATTAGTATTCCATTATTCGTATTTTTAAAAATTCTTTCCAGAATTGATACGTTCAGTTTTTTGGTAAACAACGTTTTATTTCCTCACTTAAATTCTCTCTTTTACCCATTAAATGATGTTCCGGTCACCTTTTTATTAAGACACCCTGTTTATTGCATATTGAGAAAAATTTCGACCCCCACCCAATTAGTATGATCCCCCCCCTTAGTATTAGTTACTTAAGAGTTGATAATTTTCCTTTTCTTCTTTCTGACGTTCTTGTTATAAAAAGTACACAGAAGAAAAATTACTTCCATGATTTTGTGCTACAACTTCAACTGTTAACAAATTTTCGATTAAGTTCACGAATTTAATTTTCCTGACACCAACCAATAAATCTGACAAAAGGCCATATTTCTGTAATTTATTTAGCAAATCAAACGCGCAAGCGAGCCAATTCTAAGAGAATTGGAAATCCTACCGGCATTCAGCACTGGCGGCCATAATCTTAACATAAGATATTCAGATGACACAGTGCTGATAGCAGACACAGACATTAAACTTCAGATACTTAATAAGTCTGGGTAAAGGGATTACAGAACAAGGATCAAAGGGACAAAGAGAGGTGCTAAAGGGGCAAGAGACCATTGCGAGACAGGAGGTTGTGGAGAGCCACGATCAGACACGTGACACATAAAAGAAGATATTTTACAGTGAACCAGTGTATGTCTTGGTAGTACATACTGTTGTGGAGTTATTTCACAGTGGAGGCTTGTATTTGTACTAAGTCGGTCCTAAAATAGGTTCGACGTACAAAACGTTAGGAACTTGATATAATCGGTATAACGCAGATTAATGGGGTTGTAGTCGCTGATACTTTAGTATTCGACTATCTGTCATCCGGCATCGACTGACTGACCCTCTCGTTACTCTTACTACTCCTACTTATTATAGGTGGGAGAGTCTTAACTATAGAATAGGTGTGTTCCACTATAACACATACTGACCATCACTAATCCGTTATTAGTCATATACTAGTGGCGGATGTTATGTTAACGGATAGTCAAGTTAGAATGCACTTAGTACAGCAGATAACATTCATCCCATTTTTAAAATACCCTTTAAATTCACTCAGAATTGCTGCATATTAATATAATTGGAAAATATATTTAAAAATCTAATTGTGCAAATATTTTAATCATAGTAAAAAAATGTTAAAAATATACCGCCATGTTTTATGATATGGATAAACATGTATTCATATGAGTCTCTTGGACATAATTTGAGGGATCGGTTTTCTACATTACTACATATTAATATAATTGGAAAATATATTTAAAAACCTAATTGTTTAAATATTTTAACAATAGTAAAGAATTTAACAAATATACTACCATTTTTTACAGTATGGACATAATTTGTGGGATCGGATTTTTTACTTATAGAAGGTAATAAACTGATCCCTCACCTGAATTACTATATACAGACATGTATTAATGTCCACAGTGCTGATAGCAGAGAAAGAAAAGAAATTACAAAACCTCCTACAGAAGGTAGCGAAGGAGAGCGAGAAGAAGGGACTAAGCATAAACTACAAAACAGAATACATGGTCATTAGTAAATGGATGAGCCCGAACTGCGATTTACAGGTCGGAGACACTAAAAACAAGCCGGCGCGGCAATTTAAATATCTGGGAAGTGTTTTGACAGAAGACGGCAAGTATGAAACCGAGATCCAAAGACGTATTGGGATGGCCAAAGACACATTCCAAAAGCTAGGCAGAGTATTAGAAGACGGGAGGATTTCTTTGGTAACAAAGGAAAGAGTACCGAACTGCTACATCTTTCCTCCTTTACGGTAGCGAATGTTGTATAGTCTCCTCAAAGATGAAGAGACTCGAGACAACAGAGGTATGGTTCTACAGAAGGATGCTAAGGATATCATGGACCAAACATGTGAGCAACGATGAAGTTTTGAAGAGGATGCAAACAAAGAGAAAGCTTATACTTAACATCAGGAAAAGGTAGCTGAAATTTCTGGGACATGTAATGAGAAAGGAGGGCTTGGAGAATCTGATACTCACAGGTTGAATAGAGGGAAAGAGAGACAAAGGAAAGCAACGCATGACAAACCTGTTGGGTTTAAGCAAGTGGATAACAAAACATGATCTGAGGGAGATAGCAAAGAGATGAAACTTATTGAGGGCTATAAGGAATAGGGGGAAGTGGAGAACCATTATCGTCCATGCCCTGAAGGGACACTGTTCATAGAAAGAGAAATATCAGGTTTTAACAGTTTTTGAAACAGTCTAAAGTTTCTGGGACATGTAATGAGAAAGGAGGGCCTGAAGAATATAGAACTCACAGGTTGAATAGAGGGAAAGAGAGACAAAGGAAAGCAACGCATGACAAACCTGTTGGGTTTAAGCAAGTGGATGACAGAATATGGCCTGGGGGGGGAAGTAGCAAAAGGACAAAACATATTGAGAGCTACAAAAGAATAGGGAGAAGTGGAGAGCCATGATCGTCTACGTCCTGAAGGCACACGGTACATGAAGGAAGAAAGAAGGCTGGCATGGACAGTGTTTTCGAGTTCTAGCGATATGGGGTTGCTTTAATAAATGATGGTATTTATCAATTCACCCACAGGAATTGAATGTGGCACAAGGCCTTTCTAATGTGGGTATGTCTGAGCCCGTAGGCCCAGCCAAAAATAAAACCCATCTAAACTCGTCCAAGCAGGCTAGTTCCGTCAACCTCCCCCAACGAAACCCTACCCTTCGGCAGAGCTTCGTCCGGGTTCCTCTCTGCAAGCAGAGAGTTCGACAGACACCCGACAGCTCACAAAGCGCAGATACTACACTTTGATCCTAGCCACCGGGCCGAGCGGGTATTCTTTTTATAGATTCTTTAATAAATGATTGTTTCTGAACAGAAGGCGTCACTTGGCAAGGAGAGCCGAGGTCATGTCTGTCAACCCAGAGAACGGCGAGCTGACATATTACGAATTTGTGGGAGGCTTGATTCAGATTTGCTTTTATTGCTTGAATAAAATAATAATAAAAATGCATAGCAGAAATGGTGAAAAAAATGGAAAGACTCCGAGATTCACTGGGTCGCTTATAAGATACTTCAAATTTCTTCTCCTTTTCTTTTTACGACAATATTGAAAATAGTTCTTTCTTTTCATATGCCGTGTCCCTTCAGGACGTAGGCGATGATGGCTCTCCACTTCCTCCTATCCCTTGTAACTCTCAATAAGTTTCGTCCCTCTGCCACCTCCCTCACACCACATTCTGTCACCCAATTGCTTAAGTCCATGTCATGCGTTGCTTTCCCTTGTCTCTCTTTCCCTCTCTTCGACCTGTGAGTATCAGATTCTCCAGGCCCTCCTCTCGTGTCCAAGAAATTCCATCTGCATCTTCCTGATGTTAAATATAAGCTTCCTCATCCTTTGCATCCTCTCCAAGACCTCATCGTTGCTCACACGCTCGGTCCATGATATCCTCATCATCCTTCTGTAGAACAAACAAAGAATGGTTTTATAAAAAAGAAATGAATGAAAAAAAATATAAAGACGTGTATGCGTGTAGAATATTTTAGGAGAAATATAATTTGTAAAATGCTAACGATATCTGTAAAGTGTCTTTGAAGTATAATTTTATCTATGTAATTTGTCAGTTGTATATTTTTTTGCAAGACTTAGGAAAAATGTGTTAGCCCGCATCTCATGGAAACGAACTTCGGTCGCACCTG
Source organism: Acanthosepion pharaonis (assembly GCA_903632075.3). Taxonomy (NCBI): domain Eukaryota; kingdom Metazoa; phylum Mollusca; class Cephalopoda; order Sepiida; family Sepiidae; genus Acanthosepion; species Acanthosepion pharaonis. The sequence continues at coordinate 2,202,418 of CAHIKZ030004831.1, forward strand.
TCTTTCTCTTTGTGTCACACACGCACACAATAGACACTGACGATGAAAATAGGATTTAATATGAGAATTTCAAACGGATCTAATCGTGTCAATATACAGCGCAGGTTTCAACATCTCAACCGGGTGAGCGTGGAGGTATTAATCTCTGTTTAGTGACATCAAGAAAGAACGTCTGGATCCTGGACGAACTTACACTGCACAATCATCCAGTGGGCTATTGCCACTTTTGAATATGCGCAGTGGAAAATATCTTTTTCTGGATGAAGCAATCAACCGTCGATTTTGCAGAAACATAACGCATAGTCGCGTTGAAAATGCCACACAGCAATCGCATTTTGATGGAAAGTACTTCTTTATACGGAATACAGTTCTTCAAATTTGTTACCTTGAATCATTTTTTGTTTCATATAACGCTTCTTACCTGGTGAGTGCTTCCAATAATTTGAAGATCTTAACTATTCCTCAAACAGTTCCTTAGAGAAATCCTTATTTGATGAGGGAACCCCTTATTCAACCAAAATTTAGTTTAATATTAAGCAAATACTTTAGTGACTGAATAATGAGGCTATGAACTTACAGAAGTAGAAATTGTCAAAGTGCTGTAAACCTTTCAATCCAGCAGTTCATCTAAATACATATGAGGTCCGCATGTATAGCCAGCTTGAAAGTGGACAAAGGACTGTTGGACGGCCCTGGCTCAGATAGAAAGAAAAGCTAGAGTAACCTCTTAGCTGTCAATATGCCTCATACTAAATTCGAACGTGTTGTCCTGGATAGAAATAACTGGAGATATTTGTGCCAGTGTAGAATCAGAAATTTCGAAATCAGTCCTACTGACTGATTAAGAGACAAAAGACAACGGCGAAAAGTGTCAGAAAATAATTCTGTGGCTATGACCCGAGATCCTCGTTGTTGCTCAATATGTGGGCATGTACGCAGGTCACTAGTGGGACTGACGTGACATAAACATGAAAACTAAAGGAGGTTGCCGGATAATCATACAAAGAAATCGACCGGAGAGTCCATCATTATATATATTTTATAGTAAAAAAAAATAAAAAAAAATAAAATAAAAATGAAAGAACAGTAAGATAGGTAATCCGGTGTTCTTATTGATATTTTTTATTTTTACAAAACGGTGCTCAATGTAAATTTACAGAGCATAAATATTATAAATTAACGGATTTAAAATATGTTTTCTTCGCTACACAGGAATTACTATGTTTCAAAAACAGAAACCAAAACAATTCAAATTCAATTATATTAAATTAAAAGCATTAGTTCTGTTTCATCTTCCAGCAAATTTTGGAATAACTTATTTTAAAATTTACTGAGTTTTAAAAACACATACATTCATAATTTTTGTTTCCAAGGATACAGAGAAATCCAATCATTTAGACAGGGGCTGTAGCATGTTCTTTCTTATTAACTATTATTGTATCAATTATGAGTTACGTTCGAAAATGGGTCAAGTCTAGGTAGGGTAGGGGTGCCTTTTTTCAAAGAATTATGACATCCGTTCAACGCATGTCTTCTGTTTTTTTATCAATGGCGAAATGTTTTTCAGCATTTTATTCGTTAAATTCATACTTGTATACAGATTCTTTCTAAAAGGGTTGTTTGGATTAGGATACGTTGTATTGAACTACAATTTTAAAATATTTTTACTTTTCATTACTAACAGATTATATTTCTTTTTAAAACAAATAAATGTAATAGAATTTCTTAAATTATTTAAAGATTATTATTATATATCAAGCTACGCCTTTTTTTAAAAAATATTATTTAAGGAAAATTTTTGAAAATATCGGCAAAGAATAGCTATTTCATGTATATGATTCAGTAAATTTTTATTTTTTATTAACCTAGTAATATATAGTTTCTCATGTATGCACAAAGGTCATGGGTCATTTAATGACTTACATATTCTAGCGTTTCTAATTAAATCCCATTTTACTGTAGGTGTTTTATTGGTTTCTTTTAAGTGCTAGAAATATTTCGATTGGGACGTCTGATTTCAGTATTTATTTATCCTAACTGAACTTTGATGTTGATTGAATCTTTTCTTGAACTCATATATTAGGATATTACACCGAAAACTTGTAAAAATTACTGGCGAGTCAACGATTTATTTAAATTTAAAAGCAAAATAACCTTTTTTTCGTGAAAAGAGGTAAGATGTTAATAACACTAACCAATCAATATAAAATGTCAAATATACCAACCAAATACCAATACATCCATACAAGATGTTACTAATACTACCAGGAGATTAATACAAAATTATATTAAATCCAAATTAGTCTTACAAATAGAAAGATAAGTCATATATAGTGCAACGCAGTACAAGTAAAGATATAAGAATCATAAACAAATACCAAAGTTTAACTAAATTGTAAGGTAAAAGATAAACTATGTTTACAATTTACACTTAATTCACTTCTTTGATTTAATAAAGAATTATTATTAAATCAGATAATTTCCAATTTTCATGTAAGCACAGAAAACAGGGTTAATATAAAACCTAAATGCCATTGGCGCTTTTTAAAAATTTTTAAGAGACCATTTTTAAACTAAAATATTTTAAAGTTATATTATATATATATATATAAATATATATATAGTTATATATATATATATATATATATAAAACACATAGCTAGATAGTTTCCAGGAGGAATCATCGTTTCCGGCGTGCTTTGTTCATTCGGCTACGAAGATCTCCACAATCAAAGAATATATATATATATATATATATATAATGCCATTTTCTTTATTTAGTCGGCGTTCATAAATCTCTAGCGATTCTTTTACTTTATTATCACCGAGTTGAAATGACTTCTAGGTAAAATAGTTTTGTAGATTCCCAATCCCTTCCGAACAGTTTTGATTTTATCACTTTCCTTCTCCTAGACTGATTACCATCCAAGGCTAGAAACCCTGGTTTACCTTACTATTTAACCTGTAAGTGAGAGAAGAGAAGCTGTATTCTTGCCTTTTTTTTATTGCGAAAGTGTACGAAACCGATTCGGTTGGAGTTTGAACTCGTCTCGGCAATTTCAATTTTCGCGTCGGTAACTGATATGCTACCCGTTCTTTCCACGATATTATAACAGCAAATTCTTTTCATCTGAAAATAAATTTTAAACCCGAGATTTTAGCACTTGAAATCTATATTCTCTGCCTGAAAGCCAGGAGACCGGTATTGAATTCTGCGCTCTCGTTGACATCTTTTTCACACACACACACTATATATATATATATATATATATATATATATATATATATATATATATATATATAACTAAATTCTCGAGACCTCATCGATCATTGTCAAATATCAACGGTCACCGAATGGTTGTTGTGATAAATTCATGGCACCCCGGCAAACGACCGTTTCCTAGTGTATCTTTTCCGGACTGAAGCAAACTTTTGTTTTAAAATCTGACAATGGAAGTCGTGACAATCGATTTGAAAGGTTTTTTTTTTTTTTACTTACTGTTTCAGTTCAAAATGAACAGTAACGGAATTCTCTTCAGACCTTCCTGTCTACAAGATTTTGGCCTTTAATATCGAGTCATTATTGTATAGTAACGAATAAATCTATTAAGAGCTTTCATTACGAACTGCAGTTTCACTTTTAAATATCCAAGTTAAATAAAAATTAAACATTAACCGACTCACACAATATAAGCGTTAATATAAAATGACGGAGAATCCTGTTTACATAGAAGTTTGTTATGCGACGATAACAAAGCAAGCCACACTCGACGAAATAACATTTCAAAACAGTCACAACATATTACAATGCATTTAAACACATGCTTCTGTTAAACATTTCCTTCTCTGACGTGTTCATGTACGACACATTAGAACCGAATCAAGAATTTACGACCTGTGTCTGCTATTCAGCGATCGTAACGTCGCATAACTTTTATGTAAACTGTGGTGAACAGCCCCTTAGAAGCAAGCGAGCCACAGTGGCTTGCATCTGGTGCATAGAAAAATAAGGGTCTTACCTTAACGGGCAGCATGTGACATTGGCAAGTTTGCCCCGTGAAAATGGCATTACTCGCCCGTCTAGCATTATGTGCGGTAACAAGGTTTTTGTACAGTTGTATATATATATATATATATATATATTTAGTTTATGCAAAACTAGGTAATCCGTATGGGTAGACCTAAGGAGGATGATATCTGGAGAGCTCAATGTAAATTCAGAGCAAATATGTTTGAATAAAAACAGACCACTTTAAGGTTCCATTTAATAAATTATTTCACCACAGCCCTTTTAAAGGGCTCTGGATCATCAGACTTTACTTCCAAGGGTTGAAATGCAAAAATGAAAAAAATGTAAATTTCTTTTCATTTTTCATTTCAACCTTTGGAAGTAAAGTCTGACGATCCAGAGCCCTTTAAAAGGGCTGTGGTGAAATAATTTATTACATGGAAATTTAAAGTGGTCCGTTTTTTATTCATATATATATATATATATACCTGGGTTGCAGTAAATGACTACATATGCAGTCTCAATAGGCTCCATATTTATACACTGGATATCGTCGTTGACCTTTAACAAAATCTTTGCTTTTACATGCACATGATCATGCAGCGGGTGAAGACTATTCTGCGATAAATCATTCCATACTTCTTGAACCCGAGTCGTAGGTGGATGTTATGCCATGATATCCCATGTGTTTTAATGGCGGACATATCAGGCGATCAAGCGAGTAAAGAATTTATAATTCTGCGCATGTTTAGTCAGAGTATTGTATATACTGGCATTGTGTTTTCAACTTGACATGGACTTCTGATTGCAGGGTTGGCGGCAGAAACATTTGAACAATGATCTGGATGTACATGCACCTGCTGAAGATTTTCTCCACGAGAAGCAATTTTAAAATATGGCTCCGCAAACAATGATATTAGGGAATTCACTCGTGTGTCGTAGGCGGATACACTCTGGAAAATATCGCACTGCTATTACTTTTATCGTTTAACACTACCATTCAAGTCGATACATGATCCTCTTGTCGCAACAACACTTTAAATGTGTACGCATTTCCTGATGTGGTTCCCAATGGACCATGTTGACACTCTTGGAGCCATATTTATTCTGATCTGTGCATTGGACGATGCGCGGTCTGCTAATGGTATTATTAAAATCTACCGAGCTGCTGCACTATTTGACCGTCCAGAACCTGGTCTAAATATGCAGTGATGTTCATTAGACTACTGTTAAGTACTCCTCTCAGATTATTCTAATGGAACTAAAGGAACACAGTTATATCTCCACTACATGACTGCTGCAAGCGCTGGATTTCTTCGTCACATTGAACCTTATTCCATTACACTTCACCGTCTAAAGCTCAAAATATTTGCATAAGTGTTAATAATTTTTCAAAATGGCCCGTGACTTCATCTGAAGCAGCTGATTATTTTAGCTTCATAAACTTATTTAAATCGACCCTCGAACAAAGTGACTGACTCGCGCCAGAAACAAAAAAGAAATATTAGAACCTTATTTTATTTAGATTTAGCAAATCAAGTTTCGAATAGAAGTTAATTTCCCCCTTTTTGCCTCATATTTAAAACATTCTCCAATAAAAATGGTCACCAATATCAAGAAAATATCTGCATAAATTAGCCCTGGAAAACATAATTCAATTTTTTTTGTGCGCGAGAAATATACAAAATTTCCAATTCGATGAATATATTTTAATTTTCCGATTAAAATTTACAAGCAAATCTCATTGAAATTCGAAGAGACATTTCAGGTATTCAATTTTATATCTTCGCTTGCAGTGCATTTTCGAATATCTTGACTCAAAGAGGAAAGACTATATTTCATTTTAAACAGCTTGACGAGAAACAGTATTCTTTGAGAAATGCTTTTTGTTTGTCTTTCCTTCTCGCTTTAACTGTTACCTGTTTCTTGCATTTTGCAAAGCTTGACATGGTCTTCAGTGCTATCTGTTAAATCAGACGTACAATAACTTTAATAAGAGACGCGCTGTCTTTGTGTTTCTTCTCTTCCTTCTCTGTTTTTGTTTGTTTTGCTAACTATCTGGATTAAGTCACGTTTCGTCTAAGAGTGGGCAGGAAACAAACAGACAAACAGAGTGACCTCCTAAGAAATAGCAGAAAAGGAATTTGGGGTTGCTTGGCAGCAAACAGAATGACCACCTAAGAAAGTGAGTAAGAATCGGTCACCTACGTTCACGTGACGTACATCACCGAGTGGGATTTTGGTATTGTAATTTTTAATCTTATTCCATTACTTGTTGTGAGGAGAAAAAAAAAGAAATTTAATTTCAGATATCTTGGATGTATTTGACTGTTTAATGAGTAAAGGATAAAAGGGAGATCAAACCTAAAAGAAATCATTGTCCTTTCATCTCGGATGCAATCCAGTTAACCAAAGGGAAACGGAACTTGAATATTACCCCGGAATCTTATATTTCACATTGCGGAAGAAAGAACAACCAACTTTTGTAATCATTCTACAACAACTAAAAGGTCATTACGAACATTCGAACTCCAAATTCATGAAAGACAAACGTTTGAACTGACATGCAATATAAGAAGTTTTCTTTTATTAATTGTACCTCTGTCACTCCATACTTTCCTGTATTTTGTTATATAAAATTTATTTACAAATGTTAATCTGTTTGTTGGTACCTGTTCGTGTGTTCCTATTTGAGCGAACGCACCTATTTTTCAATTCTTTTTTTAACCTGGGGTTCATATCTTTATATATTGCGAATTCGTAACACGGGGTAAATCAAATATTAATAATTTAGTGTACGTGGAAGCTTAATCTATTTGAGCTTTCACAAAATCCTAACAATGGGCTTTAGTTACTGCTATACAAATTTTAAAGAATGTCAATGGAATTATTAATACATTCTAATCCGAGATGATTAATACGTATTGTCTTAATAGACATTGTCTGCCGTTTTATTTCAAGTTTCGTTGCCATAATGTTTTGTTGAAAACCGCCTTTAGTTTCTCAGTTTTCCTTCTTCCATAAAGATTTAGAGTTTTGGGCAATTTTCAGATATTAAAAAATACACTTATGTGTGTGTTTGATGAAATTTTATATATTTCTCAGCAGCTACCTTAATATGGACTTGAACACAAATCAAAGACAGAATTTTTCAATTAGCGAAGCAAACCGCCTCTCCATTTGTGTAGTTAATTTAATTTGGTTTTTTAAGTTAGAAAAGAAGACAGATTGTTTGATGATCAAAACACTGTAAAAATCCAAAATTAAATCAAAACAAACTGGTTGATAATCAAAAACACTAAAATCCAAAGGGGTGGAGGTGCAAAAGTAAATGTTGCAATCAAGAAATGTTGTAATCCGATATCAAGAAATCCCAGCACACGTCTTTTTTGCTATCAACCCACTGCCAATTCAAACTGACCCATTCGAAAAACTGCGTCTTTAAGAGAACGTGTTCTTCTATCAGTTACGTCCTCTCACATTCAAAATCACCAACACTATGATAGGATTACAAATGGCGATCATGACCGCCTCTTTGTCTCACTTCACTACAATTTGTAATTCTTCATAGTTATTTCCAAAACATTGCTCGTCATCTTGTGCAAGACTAAATTGAGACAGTTTAGTGAAATGAGTGTGGCGAACTTCACCACATTAATTTAACTCAGATTAAGAAAACCAAACTGACGTGAAGAAAAAAAGGATAATCCAAAGACATCATTACACATAAAATATGTATTTAACAAGATGTACAAACAAGGATGTGAAAGAAAGGCATGCATTGAGTAAAACAAGAGTTGTCTATCATTTGTGTTCCAAAGTTCAATGAAAGAAAGTTTTTGATAGTTTCTGGTAATAAATGTTTTCAACAGTTTTGCTGTGTAAGGAAAAAGATTATGTGAGTGTATAAGGAATGTTCAGTATGTGAGTAGTGGTGTGAGTGAGAAGGTTAGAAAAGTTCGTAAGAGTTCGTACGTATGTGAATGCGTGAAATATTATTTAACGTCTGACCGCATGGTCGAGACGATAATTATCAAAGATCACATCTTTGCAGGAAAAAGAGAGAGGAAAAAAAAAGAGAAAGAGGCAAACTCATGTTTGCTATTTATTGATAATGTAATCACATGACAGGATCACAGCACCTGGGCGGGAAACTTGACTTAGTCACCCGCTGGAAAAATATATTGTGCGTGGGTAGATTGCAACGCCCACTTTTGTGTTTATTGACCAATTAGCGAGCGAGTTTTGGGGAGACCTAAGAAAGCCTCTGGGATCCGATTCTCCCAAAAGTGCACGAAATCGAGTACATGAAAATATAGCGATTACAAAATTGTCGCATAGCTGCGATTTATAAATTGTCCATTATACAGTAGTGTTGATTTATTATCCAATGAATGCTTGTTGTTGCATAATTTGAATTTGTAAGTATGTATGTGTTTGATGATCATCACATGAGTTGTGAGTTTTTGCTGACACTAGTCGCGAGTTTCATTTCAGCGATCGAGTAAAATGCTTCATTGCCAACTTGTCTAGAAAATACGTTGTGCTTTACTTTCCTAAGTTTGTGTTCACAGAATCTTTTCAGACGGTTATCATTTGTGAAGATCTACTTAATTCTATTTATAAACTCTGCCCCATTCAGCGGAAGTAGAGACCCTTGTCGCGCTTCTCCTGAAGAGATCTCCCCCAAAATTCCTTCTAAACCAACAACTTAGATGTTGAAAACATTCATCACTAATTTCTATCGAGAAATAAGCGAAACGTGTCATGAACGTTCATTTGTTCAAATCCATGTTTTCTACAGCCGATTACTGCAAGCAACATAATTGAAACTTGAGACACACTTAGTGCGAGTGATTTAAGAATATATTTGAAAGATTAGTTGATTTCTGTATTGGTTCAAAGTAATAATCAAATTTTGATTCGACAAAACAGATTCTTTCAATAAATATCGAATATATAAAATCAAAAATCAGCTAAGAAGAGAGGAATAGTGTTTGCGAGTTGAGCACGCCATCTAGAGTTTCCATGGAAACAAAACATATGACTGCCTTATTTAAAGAGAAGGCATATTACGTCTCATGGGTCATTAGAAGATTCGAATTCTACGGCAATTCGTCTTCGCTTTTCTTGATGCTTTGTCACTGAATTTTTTTTAATTCCAGACTTGAACGTAGATATTCTGAACGTGAGAATGGAATTTGTCGAAAGTATTTGAAAATTATTGGAAGCTTGGAAAAAGTAGGAAATGCTCATACAAAAGCTTATTGATTCAACAAAGTCCGATTTTTGTTTTTATTACTGATTTATGTGCTGATCAATATTTTAAGTGTTAAGCGCTGCATTAATGTTGACATCCAGATTGAATCTGTTTTTAGTGCTGATCTTCAGGATAACATTTGTTTTAGTGTTGATTCCTCATTTGGTATTTTCCTTGCTTTGATACTTGTTTTAATGTTGACTTCTGGGATGGCCTTAGTCTTAGTGATGAATTATGGGCTAATCTTGTTTTCGATCTCTGTGTTAGTACCGAGACTACTTTTTTTTATTAATCCCTGGGCTGAAGTGAGCTTTGGTGTTGAATCTTGATTCCCGTATTGATCCAAGTTTTATTATTTATCCCTAGTTGAGCCCTTGCTTAGTCCTTATTTAGTACTGACTCCAGCATTAGTGGTGATTCTTTACGTTAGGCTTTACCCTGAGCAGATCCTTGCTTTTGTGATCATTTCTGCTTTAGTGCAGACCCCACTAGCATTATCCTTTTATTTTACTTCCGGTTTATTAATCCGACACCATTTCCTTTTGTTAACTAGGATTAACGTTCTTCCGAAATTAACCCTACACTCAATTTTTTTTTATCCGATTTAATTGGCCGAGTAAATCGCAACGGTTTATAACAACGGGTTTTATTTTTATTTTTTTTTCTTATGCCAAAAATAAAATTTTTTTTTAGTTGAATTGGTTCGCTTAGTATTTATTTTCTTCTAAGGAAACGGCAAGTCGGCTATTTAGGATGGCGAGGACTATCCCAATTTCACGGTTTGTAGTTTCCCTAAGGACTTGCTCAATTGAGAATTGATTTGGGCCAACAAAGTTGTTGATGATAAAAAAAAAAAAACAGTACTTGTCAGATCGATCAATTAGGATCATAAAATTATGAAGAGAAAACAGAAAATGGCTGCGATTTCAGATGAAATCTTTTCATAGTGTCGAACAACCAAACAACGACGAGACAGAAATTGAGTTTTGAGGAGGCTAATTGTTTTGTTCTGGAAAATATTAATTTCCCCATGAAACTAATCGACTGAGTTGTAGACGTCATTCACAAAAACATTTTTTTAAAAGTAAACGTTCTGTTTCTAAATATTTCCTGACTTTGCCAACTTCAAGGTCAATGGCGTCAGGAAATGGGACAAGGTCAATGGCGTCAGGAAATGGGACAAGGTCAATGGCGTCAGGAAATGGGACAAGGTCAATGGCGTCAGGAAATGGGACAAGGTCAATGGCGTCAGGAAATGCGACAAGGTCAATGGCGTCAGGAAATGCGACAAGGTCAATGGCGTCAGGAAATGGGACAAGGTCAATGGCGTCAGGAAATGGGACAAGGTCAATGGCGTCAGGAAATGGGACAAGGTCAATGGCAAGGTCAAGGTCTGTGACAAAGCTGAAGCCAACCAATAATAAATGACAAATTTTGCTTGAAACAAGGATTATGTTTTTGGAAGTGGTTACAAATTCGATATTCCCATACTGTAGTTATAATTTGTCAATTCCGAGCAAATCCTTGCTTTACGACTGGCACTATTTCGAACGGTCTTAGTGGAAGTAAGATCTCAATGATTGAAATATATTTGAAGATAAAAGGTCAGTAGATGTTGATATTTTGTTTCAGCTGCGCTCCAAGGATGAAAAAAATTATAGAAATGGTAGAAGCAAAAATCTGTGAATTTTAAGTTCTTGGGAAGAGATCCATTCATTTCTGTCTTTTGGCTGCTAGAATTGTGAGCATCAGGTTCCACATTTCAATGATATCTTAGACAGTCGTATTAATTTCTGTTCAGTTTTAGCCCTTCTCTTCATTGAAAAAATGAGGTTTGCATTCAAAAAACTCCAACGGATTTTCGTTCTTGTTCAGGCATCGACCGAGTGCGTGGTTTTTGTGACGCAAAAAATGAATAAAATAAAATGTAGGCTTAATGCAAAATTACTGATGTATTCAACAACACACTGAAAAACTCCGCTAAAATTCCTTCTGAAGTCTGAGTATATTAAGTACAAACCTTGACAACAGATCATAGTACACATGTTAAAAGATTGGATATACGGCGGACTATTTGTGATAAGTTTTTTTTCGGGTGTGTCTGCCATTGTAATACATAATGTTATGAATAATCAAGAGTGCTCTCTACTAGTTTTGTTACTCTCCTCTTTGAGAGAGCTATTTCTGTTTACTGGGACTATAAAAGGACACTATACGCGAACCTTGTATTCTCAGTTGAATAAAGCTTTCTTAAAGCCTACACCTGCGTACTTTTTTCATTATACATAACACATCTTAATTTCTGAATAAATAACTACTCAAAAAAAGACAGTCTGCATGGCGGAGCACGATATATAATTAAAAATAGCGAAAATGAATTATAAAATGTTTGTAAATCCTGTTGAAATGACATCACTGTTTCGTAAGCGAAATGCATTGACAACCAGATATTTTATATCTTGGAATTTTTATGGCAAATACAAAGATATGATAAAAGTAAATATTTTATTTATACTCATTGATAATAGCATACATTATATTGGGTTGGTGCATAATTATCAAGCATTTTTATAGGCGAGTTATTTGTTAATAAAATTGCTGTTTTGTTTACTTTTTTTTTAATATTTTATTTTCAGGTTATAAAAATGTGTGTCGATAATAATAGGCTACGAAAAAATCATCTAAAAATGTCATTGTTGAATTATGTTTCTTTTTTCATAATAAATATTGCTAAGAAATGCCTGATAATTATGCACCAACCCAATACTAAGAAAATATCAAGGAAAATAACTCTACAATCTCTTCACAATGCCTCATACTCCAGTAATATGAGAAGTGATAGACTTTGAAAAGAAGCTTATTCGTTACTAAGGGGGAAAAGAGTCGGTTTCAAATAGGACCGATATGATAAATATCTTTATCAATTGTCGATCGCGTGATCATACAATTCATTAACAAGGAGAAGGAAAACCTCGCGTCCTCTCCCGTTCTTAAAATATTTACATAATTTATTGAAAATAGAAGCATGTATTTACTTTTGTTAAGTAGCTTATTTTTCTGCTATATTTAAATATATACAAAAATAAACTCAGGAATTTATAAAACAGAATCGTAATTGTTATTAGTTCTTGATGATATTGTCAATATTCTGGTGGTGTTATATTTATTGACATTTGCAATGATCGAAACTAAATGTTTCTTCAAGCATTTTGTTGTAGCAGATTTTTGTTTAAAATCTGAATCTAATTAAACAGCCTAATCTCGCAAAGATTTTATAGCAAATTCACGAAACACTAATTGCATCATAATTCTTGTTAGTACCATATCACGAGGAGGCACGATGGAGTAAAGGATAACGGCTCGGAGTGAGGAATCTGTAGAACCGAGTTCGAATTCCAGTCGAATCACTTCACTTACGTACTAATACCCTTGGGAAAGATATGAATCCTATTTTTCCCACCAGCTATGGGTAAGTAACATTACAGACCGGGTTCTAAGGACATGGATAGGTCTACCGCAGAAAGAAATAGCAACCTACTGCAGTAGAAAATCTGCCTCATGTATCGAAAGATACATGATCACCTAAGTGTGTATGACGCATAGCACATAACTGTCTGACTAAATCTTAGGTGAAAATATCTCTTCATCGTAATACAAAAATGGACACAGTTTCAATTTTGGAGTAATTCATTGCATATTTCTTAACGAAGTATTGTGAAAGAACATCATCTACTCAGAATTAGATCTAATCGTAATTTTCAGATATTCTCAGAACCAAAGTTCTGATTTATCCATTTTACTTTTATGAACTCCAGGAGAAACTGGTACTGCTAGTTTTGAAACAGAACTGGTTCAACCTGGTGTTAACTTCCGGAGTGTCAGCCATTGGAGAGTAGATAATATAAAAAAAAAAAATCATGCAAATGTTTGTGACTTGAGAAGCTGAAATAGTGTCCTTTAGTATTTAAAGAGATAGAATTTAGTTAATGTTACAGCAACAAAAGCCTCTTGCTGCTGTTAGATTGTACGATCGACCCTGTGTGTCATCTTAAATGCTATCACAAAGCAAGAGGTGAAAAAGGCTATAAAATCGAAGTGTATATGATGAAATAAGAGCCAGGACCTCATTGTAGCTGCTATTGATTGGGACAAATTTGGATAGGTACAATTCTATCATCACCTCAGGTATAATCTAAAATGTGAGAATAATGCCGTAGAGAGGATTACAATTAAGTTCTCCAGCCATTGCAATTATTTCAGATAAATGATTTTGGCAAAGTTATGAAATCAGCACTAACGTAGATTTAAAAGTCTAAGCAATTTAATGAACACATTTTACATATCGCTTTGACAGGGAAAATATTTAAGACAAGAAAAGTTTAAACTTGATTTGCCACTAGCCTAGAAGCTGTCCTTCGGGCGGACTTTAGGCTAGCTCCTGCGGAGGGCTTTTGGGCCTTTTACCTTTAGCGTCATATGTACGTAAAAGTTTACAAGAATTTAGAAATAATAAAATTGTTTTATCTTTATTCGACAAAATCTTTCTTCGTATACGCAACGAACGTAGTTTTTTTTTTCTTTTTTTTTTTACATTTATTTTGCGGGCAATTTTTAGTTTTTTAAATCACCATTTTTTTTATGATCCCTTCACTTAATGTCACTCTGAAAAGACATTAGGGAATCCGAACTCTCTAATATTTCGAATACGTCACAAGACGCGTGCTAGAAAAAAAAAATGAGCAACGTACCGTGCCCCGCTTAAGTCTTAATTACGGTTTAATTAGACGATAAGAATTGCAACTGAAAGCGAAATGAAAATTAAAACTTTAAGAAAAATTTTTTTAAGACCTTTCACTATTCGATATTTAAATTTAACTTTAAATGAGTTAATTTTAGTCCCATGTAACTACAGTACTTACTATCTGTTGTGTCATAAATTTAAGTGAAATAAATTACAGAAGGGGTGGGGGAAGAAGAGAAGATGAAGTCTTGAACTGTTTTGACATCCAAACTCATTAACGAGTACAATAGCTCCTCGCCTCATTTTTTGCTCCATTTTTATAGCGAAGGCAGATACCATTTCTTGACAAGGGAGATAACCGTGGATTACTCAACATAACCTTTAAAAAAAAAAAAAAAAAAAAAAAAAAAAAAAAAAAGTTATTTCAATATTAAAGTCTATCAGGAGGTCGAACCTTGCAATTATATCTGGTGTAAAATGACGGCTTCGTGCCACTGGCAATCGGCTTTTAAATTTCAGTTATTTGAATTTTCATATCAATCCCTTGACAATTCAGCTGGACTCGGTTTCCCCGAGTAGCTGACATCCGAAACAGATCTTGATTGACGGTGCACTGTATTGGAAGTTTGTGGGTTGGTAACTTTTGTTGGTGATGGTTGTTTAGTCCTTCGCCTTAAGTTGAATTTCACTGTCTTACTTAGAACTGACCTTGGTGAAGCTGGTGAAGTTTTTGGTGTTTTTTACCGGACGTATAATATTTTCTTTTTAAACGCTATAACCCTTCCTGGACTTATTTCTTCATAGGAAGTGTCAAGCTTTGAGAAGTTGCTATAGGTATTGGCTGCGCAGACTCTTAAATATATTATATATAATATATTCTGGAGTCTAACAACCCATTTAATAAGTTCTGCAAATTCTTTTCTATATTTTTAACCTTCACTTTTTATAGAGTTCACCCTCTTTAATAGGTTAAGAGCTTTTATTGCTGGTGCTCCCAGTAATGGTTTCCTCAAATTTCCAATAACAAACAAATCCTGTTTAGACTTTGCTTTTAGAGTTTCTAATGATGCCTTCACATGACCGATAACATTTATCTAGTGTTAACCTGGTTCATACAGTTGTTTGTTAGATATTTAGATAATTGGAGTTTTTTTTTCTAAAATAAGTACTGGGTATTACCGTTACATCTGTTCCGGTATTCAAATTGAAATGAATTAATTTCCTACATATTTTTATAGTAACTTTAGCTTGCTAGGCGTCTTCCGTGAAAAAAGCAAAACAAATGTCTTAATATTTTCTTTCCGGGGTTGTACAATTCAAGAAATGCAAATAATTCCACGCGTACAAAATTAAGTAAGGGAGGTAATGTGTAATCTAAATAATGTCAAGAAAGAATCTTTTTTTCTTGATATGAGTTGAACAGAAAGAGTTTTTGACAGCATAGAGATAAATAAAGTGCAAGCAAGAAAAAACATAAAAGAAAAAGGAATTCAGAGAAAAAAATTCAGACCATAATATAACAGTTAAGGAAATTATGATAAAGTTTTGAATAAAATGTCTTCTAAAAAATTTGGAGAGAAATAAAGATATTGAGTAAATGTCAGCCAGAAAACGGAAACTACGAGACTGTAAATGTTGTCGAGATATAAATTGATTTCTATAATTTTTCATATCTAAAGAAATAAAATAAATGGAGACAATATTGCAGCTTATACAGCAGGAAACAATTGAATATGGCGACCAGTTTTGAGGAGTAAGGGAAAGAATTAGCGAAAAATTTAGATGTAAGTCTAAACTTGAAAATAAAATGAGAGTTTCATATTGGGATGCTAATCTTATTAGTCATCCAGTAACGATTCAGTTTTCGTACACACATACAACTTCCAGAGATACACAATCACATACAAAAATCTATCTACCTAGTTATCTCAGGTCTGTTCAAATCTAGCTATGTCCCCTATCTATCTATCTCACCAGGTCTGTCTGTCTATCTCAATCTAGTCTGTCTGTCTGTCTATCTCCCTATCTGTGTCTGTCTGTCTGTCTATCTCACCTATCTGTGTCTGTCTGTCTGTCTATCTCACCCCTATCTCTCTCTGTCTCACCTGTCTATCTCACCCCTATCTCTGTCTGTCTCGTCTGTCTATCTCACCCCTATCTCTGTCTGTCTGTCTGTCTATCTCACCTATCTCTGTCTGTCTGTCTGTCTATCTCACCATCTGTGTCTGTCTGTCTGTCTATCTCACCTATCTGTGTCTGTCTGTCTGTCTATCTCACCTATCTGTGTCTGTCTGTCTGTCTATCTATCTGTGTCTGTCTGTCTGTCTATCTCACCTATCTGTGTCTGTCTGTCTGTCTATCTCACCTATCTGTGTCTGTCTGTCTGTCTATCTCACCTATCTGTGTCTGTCTGTCTGTCTATCTCACCTATCTGTGTCTGTCTGTCTGTCTATCTCACCTATCTGTGTCTGTCTGTCTGTCTATCTCACCTATCTCTGTCTCTCTGTCTGTCTATCTCACCTATCTATCTCACCTATCTGTGTCTGTCTGTCTGTCTATCTCACCATCTGTGTCTGTCTGTCTGTCTATCTCACCTATCTATCTCACCCATCTGTGTCTGTCTGTCTGTCTATCTCACCTATCTGTGTCTGTCTGTCTGTCTATCTCACCCTATCTGTGTCTGTCTGTCTATCATCTGTGTCTGTCTGTCTGTCTATCTCACCTATCTGTGTCTGTCTGTCTGTCTATCTCACCTATCTGTGTCTGTCTGTCTGTCTATCTATCTGTGTCTGTCTGTCTGTCTATCTCACCTATCTGTGTCTGTCTGTCTGTCTATCACCTATCTGTGTCTGTCTGTCTGTCTATCTCACCTATCTGTGTCTGTCTGTCTGTCTATCTCACCTATCTGTGTCTGTCTGTCTGTCTATCTCACCTATCTGTGTCTGTCTGTCTGTCTCACCTATCTGTCTGTCTATCTGTCTGTCTCACCTTATCTGTGTCTGTCTGTCTGTCTATCTCACCTATCTGTCTATCTATCTGTGTCTCTCTGTCTGTCTATCTCACCTATGTGTCTGTCTGTCTGTCTATCTCACCTATCTGTGTCTGTCTGTCTGTCTATCTCATCTATCTGTGTCTGTCTGTCTGTCTATCTCACCTATCTGTGTCTATCTGTCTGTCTATCTCACCATCTGTGTCTGTCTGTCTGTCTATCTCACCTATCTGTGTCTGTCTGTCTGTCTATCTCACCCATCTGTGTCTGTCTGTCTGTTCATCTCACCCATCTGTGTCTCTGTCTGTCTATCTCACCTATCTGTGTCTGTCTGTCTGTCTATCTCACCTATCTGTGTCTGTCTGTCTGTCTATCTCACCCATCTGTGTCTGTCCTGTCTATCTCATCTAAGTCTGTCTGTCTGTCTATCTCACCCATCTGTGTCTGTCTGTCTGTCTATCTCCTCCATCTGTGTCTGTCTGTCTGTCTAAAGAACCTACTGTGTCTGTCTGTCTGATATCTCTCTATCTGTTTGTCTGTCTGTCTATCTCATCTGTGTCTGTCTGTCTCTATCTCACCCATCTGTGTCTGTCTGTCTGTCTATGAAGAATCAAAACCCATCTGTGTCTGTCTGTCTGTCTATCTCACCCATCTGTCAGCGTTTGTAGTCTGTCTGTCTGTCTATCTCACCATCTGTGTCTGTCTGTCTGTCTATCTCACCCATCTGTGTCTGTCTGTCTGTCTATCTCCCCCATCTGTGTCTGTCTGTCTGTCTATCTCACCCCTATCTCTGTCTGTCTGTCTGTCTATCTCACCTATCTGTCTGTCTGTCTGTCTGTCTATCTAACCCAATATGTGTCTGTCTGTCTGTCTATCTCACCCATCTGTGTCTGTCCTGTCTATCTCACACATCTGGTCTGTCTGTCTGTCTATCTCACCCATCTGTGTCTGTCTGTCTGTCTGTCTATCTCACCCATCTGTGTCTGTTCTGTCTGTCTATCTCTGTCTGTCTGTCTGTCTGTCTATCTCACCCATCTGTGTCTGTCTGTCTGTCTATCTCAGACATCTGTGTCTGTCTGTCTGTCTATCTCACCTATCTGTGTCTGTCTGTCTGTCTATCTCACCCATCTGTGTCTGTCTGTCTGTCTATCTCACCATCTGTGTCTGTCTGTCTGTCTATCTCACCTATCTGTGTCTGTCTGTCTGTCTATCTCACCTATCTGTGTCTGTCTGTCTGTCTATAAAACCCATCTGTGTCTGTCTGTCTGTCTATCTCACCTATCTGTGTCTGTCTGTCTGTCTATCTCACCTATCTGTGTCTGTCTGTCTGTCTATCTCACATCTGTGTCTGTCTGTCTGTCTCTCACCAAATCTGTGTCTGTCTGTCTGTCTATCTCACCCATGTCTGTCTGTCTGTCTATCTAACGAAATCTGTGTCTGTCTGTCTGTCTATCTCACCTATCTGTGTCTGTCTGTCTGTCTCATCTGTCTGTTCATCTGTAGGGGATTATCTGTGTCTGTCCATCTATCTGTCTGTCCTCTGTCTGTCTGTCTCACCAATCATCTCTCTCTCTAATCTCACCTATCGTTCTGTCTCTCTGTCTTAAAAAACCCATCTATCTGTCTCTCTGTCTCACCCATCTATCTGAGGAATCTATCTATATCTGTCTCTCTGTCTCACCCATTCATCTGTCTCATCTATCTATCTCTATCTGAAAATTTGATCTATCTCAGTTTTATATTTATCTATCTGTCTATATCTCACCCATCTATCTCACCCATCTATCTGTCTATCAATGTCTATTTAATTAATCTATCTTATCTATCTATCTATCTCAATGAAAATGCATCTACTAAGACCTATTTTCAGAGATCACCTATCTATCTAGATCAGTCTGTTGATATGCAGCCATCAAGTGCCTAAGGCACAAAGAATAATGTTCCTCAGTTGATTTCTCAATTTTCTCTCTTCCTCCATCTTGGTTTGAAAACTGAAAGAACAGACAACTGCCGTCTAACTGATATTTTGATCAATAGTTATTTAGTTGTTGAACGCGACACGCTGGCTTCGGTGTCATTCGAGCAGTAGATTTAGTACGAGCACCCCCCCACACACAGAGGGCAATTGAAAGATTAAGAGAAAAAAAAAAGAGAGACCCAGAAAGTAAAGAAATGATGATGATCATCATCATCATCATGAAATAGAAAGAAAAACAGAGACAGAACGGAAAAGAAGAGAGTATGAGATATTTTAATGATGCAGGTCTATTCAGCGTTTGTAGATTGTTGATTACCGCCATTAGTGTCACTATTCGGTCAGCTGAACCGAGAGTCAAACATGGCCGACCAAGTCTCAAAATAACTATATAGTAACTCATCTCAAAGAAACCGATAGTTTAGGAACTACTCATTTTACAGCTTGTTACAAGCCAGTGAGATTTATTAAAGTTTATATGTAAAGATATAAATTGCAATATGAGCACTGGTAAAAAAAAAAGATTGCTGAAGACATTAAGCTTATAAGTTCCAAAAATTCATACACAGATGGTCCTTAAGGACACGGTGGATAAAGGCGTTGGTTAGATCCAGTGACAGGACCCAAAGATTTGTGAGTTCAATACCTGGTTAAGACAGTGGAGAACTTGGAAAGGGGAATTAACAGGAGATAACTGAAAACTGACATCCATTAGACATGGCACGTGAAACTAGAACAGTCTACCCCAGCGAGCGACATAAAGGGTTCAGTTCGACATTCCAACCAACTGAAGAAGGCCGGAGCGTACATCAGCCGAACCATTGTGATAAATATGGCAACAAGGATGAGGACAATAGTCCGAATAATGTAAATTCGGTATATAAATTGCTTTTGCATCAGGACAAAATAAAAAAGACTGTCTTGGTTTCTCTATTTTCTTACAGTATAAGAAAATCAAACATGCTTCTCATGCAAGCGAACGCGTCAGGTTGAAAAGTTCACTTTTCTCTCATTATACTCTTTACATCATATTTCTTTATTTACACTTGGTGCAAATAGGCACTAATCATTTTTCGTTTGTTTCTACGCTTTCATTGTATATTCCAGCATCCATTTAACGAAATTTATGGAATACTTTTATGTCTAGATGTTTTATGTTTACATGAAGCCACAATAGCTGAGTATCTGTTCGACACTTGTAGGGGATTATTGGTTCGAATTCCATCGAATATAGTTTCCCAGGAATTGTAAATATTAATGAAAATACCAATCAAGTAAGATCTACCATAATAATATATCGTTCGTTTCCTGTTAATTAAAGCATTACAATGAAATGTCAAACTGAAAACCGCTATAACGAGGAATTTAGAGAAATTAATGTCGGTAAATAATAAGTTCCTCATGGCGGAATCATGTCGTCTAACCTGAAGTCATGACGAGAAAATTTGATTTACAGTTTTATATTTATCATTACGTTCTCGTTTTATGCATAAGCCATTGTTGGGTCAATGGTATTTAATTATTTTCTAGATTTCAGTAGTCCCGTAGATGAAAAATGCACATAACAGTAAGATATTTTCAGAAATTACACAAACGTATAAATCTTTTGATAATCACTGTTAGATTTCCAAGAATCGTACCTTAATGTATGCAGTAACCAATTTCACTTTCATTAGTTTGCTTTCATCACTTTCATAAATAAAATATTTTACAGAATTCTTATAACATTTTAAACACAACACAAATCTTGTTCTAAACATAAAAGCTACGCAACACAGACTATTCAGCAGCTTTTGTCACGTAAATAAAATATGAGAAGGAATTCGAAATGTTTTGTTTGCCAGAAAATTTCGAACATTATAGAAAAAAGCCATCGTTATTAAAAGTACCAAAATGATTCTGTTACGCTTTGCAAAAATGTATTGGAAATGTATAAAAATAAGATAATGTGCACTAAAAAAAATGGATCTATGGAAAACTGCATAATATGGCATGTAGACAAGAAAACTAAACGCTTCGGCGAGTCAATGAAACTATACACTTAACCCATTAACTGCCAAATTTTTTAATGCGCATTTTTGGCCGAGACAGGTGTCTTAGGAGTTTATTTATTCCTTATGTTTAATTTCAGTAGTTACCATTGTCATTTTTATTGAAACTAGAACATCAAATATATATGTGTATAAAACATCAAAAAATAATATAGATTAGAAATAATAAAAAAATACTTTTCAAAATAGTCATTATTTTTTTACTCGGGAAATGTAAAATTACGACAAAAAGTGTCTTTCGGCTAATAATAAAAACTTTAAAGGCTAAGTGTTGTAAAATCTACCTCTGCAAATGCAATGTATGTAAGCAATTCAATGTAAATACAAGGAATAACATGTAGTGAGTTTAATTTTAACAGTTCCCCAAATGGGGCTCATGGCAGGTAATGGGTTAATCCATGCTAATAATCTGACTTCTTCAACAAGGAAACAAAATTGGCCACCTAAATAATGTTTAATAACAAGCAAATTCATCCTGGCAAGGAAACCGATTGGGTCATTCACGTAATAAAAAAAAAAAAAAAAAAACTGACCGTGTCATCCAGACTCGGTATGTAAGCAGGGCATCCAGACAAAGTAAGCAGGCTGCCTCGTTTAGGCAAAGAAACTGAATACTTCATTCAGAAAAGAAAATTCTACCTCTTACCAGGTGTATAAATTCGGACACTTTACTCAGAATCGAGATATTTCTTGTAAAAAAAAAAAAAAAAAAAAAAATTTTATGAAATTGGGTTTGTGGCTGTTCAATCAGAATCAAGAATATGAGGAAATAAAAGTGAAATAATAATAGGTTTCACGAGAATTAAAAGTATACTTTATGTTGTAACCTAGTGAAGGTTACTGAATAGAATAATCAAACAAAAGTTGGTAATGAACAATAATACTTAGGACAAGAACAACATATATAAGATTCGCCAGCTATAGTCAATTGCTAGAAGTCAGTCAAGTGAATTCCACAATAAATCTCCAACTGCAGGATATCTACCAACCGCTCCACGCGGTCAGATGTGGCACAAGGCTGAATTTAATGTGGGTATCCGAGCACGTAAGCTCGGCGAAAAATTCTTCGTAGACCCCATATAAAACGGGGTCAGATAGCTGTTTGCCGAGGAGAGACTGCTCTTCGACATCGCTTCGTCCGGGAATCCTCTATGCCCGGAGGCAGTGAATTTGACCAGCACAGCTGGAGACGAATCTCCAATGGCAGGATATCTACCAACCGCCCTACGCGGTCAGATGTGGCACAAGGCCGAATTTAATATGGGGTATTTTTGGCCGTGCCTATGAGCCCGTAGATACGGCCAAAAATTCCCCGTAGACCCGGTGTAAGACGGGGTTGGATAGCTGTACTCTGAGACGAAACTATGCCCTTCGACATAGCCTCGCCCGGGGATCCTTTCTGCCCGGAGGCAGAGAGTTTGACCAGCACAGCTGGGGACGAATCTTCAACTCTAGACCAACATACAGTATTTACTACTGTATTTATGCGAATGGGGACATACCCCTTATCGTCCGTAGGTATGCTACAACACATATGGAAATTAATTTCGTACTCCTAATTTTTGGTGGACAATTACTATAATTGCATGCTAGAGATCCGAGGAAGAATTAGGACTAAAAGAAATATCCATATTGGGAAGAATAGTGTAATGACTTGTTGTCACTTGTTTCCAATTTATAACAATCAGAAATCTCATGTACAAGTATGCAAATAATAAAAATAACAATAGTAATGACAATGTCATGAATTCTCAGACTAAGGAAATCTAGCTGTTAATCAAATTAGCGTAGCATGTATAGTTCTCTAAAACGTTTTTTTGCTTTAATTCCATAACACTTCATTGAAATACTAAACTTTTTCATGGACAAGAAGACAATACCGCAAACATTATAAACACAATGTTGACAGCGTCTTTTATTTTTTTGGCGGGCATTTAACAAGTATCCATGAAAAACCTAACCTTTGATTGGTTGGGTTTTATGGCATATCAACCACTGTAGGTCATTTAATGCCAAATCTAGTTTTATATATATATTAAATACATAGTACTATTAAACGTATAGATGGCAACATTATTTTTTCAAAAACATTATCAGAGGCCTTGCTGTTGGACGTAGTTTATCGTCATACCCAGGACGCGGATTTAGTTTATCGTCATACCCAGGACGCCAACAATTAAGAGGCGGTTCCACGCTCCTCTAAACCTCCTGATCAGAGGCCTTGCTGTTGGATGCAGTTTAACGTCATACCCAGGACGCATAACCTTTGAAAAGTGCCATTTAAATCTCAGCGAGGAGTTGGCGGAATATGCAAAAACAATGAAATTTATTCGCTGTCTGGAAAGGTTTCAATATTTCACAAATTTTTAATACTGGAACACTTATAAGTATCCTAAAAATAACGCATTAAAGAAAAGAATCATTGTGTTTTATAGAGAATCACAATCAGAAAGAAACACAAGAGAAAAAAAATATTCAATAAAAATGGCGGCCGAGTGATAGGATTTACCGACAAGTAATTTTGGCATGAGTCCAATTGTACAATATTTTCTCTCATATATATATATATATATATATATATTCATTCATTCGTTCAGTTGTATGGATATGAGTTTGTAACCTTGGGTTTCATGCTTTCGCGATCATCAGACAAACCGATTTATTTTTTAAAACTGAATCTATTTATGTTAGTTTGTGTTTGATTATGTTTGGTGGTGGTGGGGATTCTCCTCTGTGTCCGTTTTGGAATGACGCACGCAGACACACATACAGGTGTACGCATTATAGTTCATCCAAACACACACATATAAACAATTCGGGATTAGGCGCAGATACACATCCATGCGTTCGAGCATACATACATACGCAGTTGTAATCCTATTTCGGTGATGAGACTGTATGCAGCGAATTTCTTTCAACAAGAGGTAGGTTGGGGGTGTTCTTTCCTCTATGTTAGCTCTATCACTGGTAATGAGCACTTTCCAATAAGTACCACTCATATATATATATATATATATATATATACTAGCAGTATAACCCGTCTTCGACCGGGTCTTTCATTACTGGGAATTTTTGCCGTTCAATTGGAGCAGTTTAAGTTTAAAGCCAGCCCACCAGAAAATCAATATTAGTAACAACAATTGGGTGCTATTGAGGCACATCCCCAAATGAGGGGGTTAATTTGAATGGGGGGCCCTGAAAAGAGGACTGTATAATAATTAATATTGTAATAATTTAAACTATTGATTTTTATTAAAGTTTTTATGAAAGATATATATCCAAGAACAGATTGAAAGTAGAAAACGTTGCTGAGAGTCATAATGGATAGGAAGTCGTGGAGAGCCATTGTTTTAGCCAACAATTTGGACTCAAAACCAGCACTGAAGAATTATCAAACAAAAAAAATCATCGAAATAGGAGAAAGGCATAAACAACATCCGATCACGCACATTTTGAGAATTATATATATATATATATATATATATATATATATATATATATATATATATGTGTGTGTGTAGAACTAAATAAAGGTAGAAATAAAACCCCAAATTGTTTCCGATAATGATCTGTTTGTCTGAGTATTGAACTGGAGGCTATAGATTCTGTGGTTTAATCGCTAATGTCATAATGCCAGCTGGGTGTGAATCAATACTGCGAGTTGTTTTCTATATAAAAAAATAAAATACATGAGCCTGACAATATTTCGTGGTGGCCACTTGATTTAAAGTCGTTTCACTTGACTCGTTAAAATAATAAACGAAACAGAGCAAACTAAACAATCAAATATTTTTAAATCAGGGATTTTAAGAGGCTCCCGTCCACTCCGACCAAATCATTAGAATTTACTAAAAATGATTTTTAAATTCCGAATATAATTCTCCTCGTCGAATAAAATAACGAAATAAACAAAAATTCCCTGAAAAATAAGACGCAGCAGAGAAAAACATTTGAAAATCCGAGAAGTGATCATTTGTTTACATTCAGGAAGTTTATTTCAATATAAATGATTAGAACAGAAAAATTTCGATTGAAAAAAGAATATTGAAATAGTAAAAGATATATAAAGCATGATTTTATTATTCGCCACGTAATTCCTTGTTGTCATGTGCTACTTCGATCTTCAAAAATTTAAATGCAACAAGAAGTTAAGTGGCTCATGGCAACACTTATACAAAAAGCGCACGATAAAATTATGATTTATGTATCTTTTATTTAGCTGACATTTTAGAACACAGTCTTTGGAAAAAAAATCACAAAAATTATCGGTTGCTTCTGCAACCTTCGCTTGATATAAGCACCTCTCCAGATTTACGATGCCTAAGGTTTAAACTGAATTTTAAAAAATGAAACATCTTTCTTGAAGCTTTTAATTTAATTTTAAGTTAATAGATTTAAATTTAATATTTCCTATAAGCAAAATACCTTGCTCTATTTCAAAACTAATTTAAATTGACTGGAAGGAGATTTTTTTTTTCTAAAAAAAATATTGATTTTTGCGCCATTTTTTAGTCCGAATTTATTGAAATGTAATTCTTTTTATAAACAATTCTTCCAAAAATAAAATATACTTTCTTGAAACATTATTTGATGAATATTAAGTGATTTAAAATATAATTAATCTGATTTGAAACAAATATTATTTACTTTAAGCTTAAACTATCGCAGAAATACATTTTTTTAACACGACGGTGGCTGAATATTAAGGTGTTAACATGCTGACATTTTGATGGCAGTAAAATTTATTTCAAATCAGATAATTTTCCTCATATAAAGTTTTAGAAAAGTATATATTTTTTTAAAAATTTTTTTTTTAATAAAGAAAATAATGTTGTGCTGTCAGATCCGTTAATATGGTTATTTTTAAGCAATTTTAACGATTCCAAATAAAAAAGTGCTGCGACCATTTGCCTACTACAATATTAAGTTGAGTCAAAAGTAATTCCAGATTTTGTGAACAAATTGCAATAATGAGTGTCGCATTCTAACTACGAATCATTCCAATGTATAATACGCATTTTACTTTTAAACAATAAGCAAAATGAGGGGTCCGTATTATGCACAGTTACAAAAAAAATCTTTAAAAAATTGCCGTTTCATAGATTGATTTCAGTTGTGAAATGACTGCTCACCACAAACATACGACAATTTGACAGAAACATTCGGCGTTGTGACCCCCATAAGGATGTCAAATACAATCATATGTACCTAACAATACTTAAAAATGTAAAATAAAGATTTATCAAAAAATATATATAAAATAAATTAAAATAATATTCTATGTTTAAATACATTTTTTTTTTAAAATAAGAGTAAGAAACCCTGGCCATAATGAAATTAGAGAGGTACAATTTATAGGGTTTGGTTACTGTTAAGGGGTCCACAACTTTTTATACAAGTGGACTCGCCCAGTATGTACTTGTACTGCTGCCGGTGAATACCCGGAAGTGATGCAGTGTGAGAGTGTGAGGTAACTGCTTTGTAAGAGTCACAGTTGCGAGCACGTAGACTCAGAAGGAAGTCCTACTTCGATACTGAATTTCCCAGACTGTATATATATTATTATTGCTACTAACCGCATTTCTGGATCTACTAACCGTATTACCAATTGTATTATTACATCAATACATTTATTTCCTATATTTCATTCCTGCGTTTGTCATTCATTTTGAGACCGGATTTCTTCCCGGAATCCACAACAGTTACTAAACAAGGGGTGCGTATTATGCATGAGTAGAAGCATTTTTCAACACATTCAGAACAATTTTAAGTGTGCGTATTATGGATGAAGGCGTATTATACATGGGTAATTACGGTGGTACAGATGTACTTTCACAACAGATACATAACCAGTTCCTAAAATATATCATAATACGTAATGAAAAATGTGTGACATGCGACAATGGCAAACACAAAAGATTGGATTGACAAGGATAAATCCCCATAGCAAACTACAAAAGCTCCATCGAAGAAAGATAATGATGTGCGTGTGGTGGGATCACTAGATTGTTATTTATTTAGAATTCTTAAAAGAATATATATATCTGGCCATTCGTATTCGAGGATACCTGTCTACTAGGGCGGCTAGCCAATCCTTATTGCAGACGCTTGCTCAGACGCATTTATTCAACACCCACAGACCCCCGCCTGTGGTTTATACTGCAACTATACTGAGCAGACCTTAGTTACAGTTTCTGGGAAAGAGCATGTTATCTAGAGTGATCAACAATTTGAACAAGGCCAACATGCTCATGCCATCGGCCACGATGACTTGTGATTTCGTGCTAGCAAAAGCTGTCGACGGGCCCAATGGTTCCGGCTACCCAATTTCACTCAAAAGGCTTGGCCCAACCCGAGGTATGGTTTTCAGGCACTTTCCAAAAGGTGCCACACAATTGGATCGACCCCTCCAGTCTGATAATATCAGGAAGTCTCCTTTCTGACAAATCGATCATGGTGAGATTCGAACCCGGGTCAGAATGCAAACGTTCTAACCACTCAGCTACGCGTCCATAAAAAACAGTAAATGCACATTTATACGCACAGCAGCTGCAAACTAACCCTGAAAGATTAGTCAAAAAATGACTTCTACTCGTCAATAGAAAAAAAGATTGTTTTCCATGAAAATGTATTAAGAATAACTCATGAAAAAAAAATTGGAACATGTTTGGTACGTTCAAACCAAATTGTGCATTTCTAGAAAGGCTCGTGCAAATTTGACACTTTGTAAATGTCTTAATCTGCACTATAGAATTTTCTTTTACGACTATCTTGCTAACATCTACAAGACTGAATCCATCACAACGAGACCATTAATTGGTCCGATCATATGCAATTATTACATACCACACCTTCAAAAATTAGTTTTTAAAAAGATATAGCCACACTCGGTTTAAAACTTAGATATGTAGATGATTTTTGATATTAGTCAAAAACAGAGAGAATTCTTCTTAAAATCTAAAATAACTGTCCTCCATCTTAATTACGAACTTAACATAAACAGCAGACTTTCTAAACATTTTAATCGAT
Organism: Acanthosepion pharaonis; assembly: GCA_903632075.3. Taxonomy (NCBI): domain Eukaryota; kingdom Metazoa; phylum Mollusca; class Cephalopoda; order Sepiida; family Sepiidae; genus Acanthosepion; species Acanthosepion pharaonis. The sequence goes on from CAHIKZ030004831.1 coordinate 2,230,472, forward strand.
TTAAAAAACAAAAACAAACTATTATACGAAACACAAATTATTGCCTCTTTAATTTCAACAATAAATTTCCTCCAGTATCTGTCTATATTTCTGAGATGGGGTATTATGTACACTATTCACATTATCCGGACTATTGTCCTCATCTTTGTCGCCATATTTATTACAACGATTCGTCCTTTCAGTATCTGTCTATATTTCTGAGATGAGGTATTATGTACACTATTTACATTATCCGGACTATTGTCCTCATCTTTGTCGCCATATTTATTACAACGATTTGGCCTTTCAGTATCTGTCTATATGTCTGAGATGGGGTATTATGTACACTATTTACATTATTCGGACTATTGTCCTCATCTTTGTCGCCATATTTATTACAACGATTCGGCCTTTCAGTATATCTATATTTCTGAGATGAGGTATTATGTACATTATTCGGACTATTGTCCTCTTTGTCGCCATACTTATTACAACGTTTCTGCCTTTCAGTATCTGCATATTTCTGAGATGAGGTATTATGTACACTATTTACATTATTCGGACTATTGCTCTCATCTTTGTCGCCATATTTATTACAACGTTTCGGCCGTTGTACGCTCTGGCCTTCTTCAGGTGGTTGGAATGTCGAACTGAACCCTTTATTTCGCTCACTGGAGGTAGACTGTTCTAGTTCCACGTGCCATGTTTAATGGATTTCAGTTATCAGTAATCTCCTGTTAATTTCCCTCTGAAAGTTCTCCACTGCCTTAGCCGGGTATTGAACTCTCACTCTTTGCGTCCTGTCACTGGATATGACGACAAAGATGAGGACAATATTCCGAATATTGTAAATAATAAATTTCGCCACAGATGCAAAATTACCGGAACAGACATTTTTATAAACTGCGACCTATTAATTTTATCATTTCACACATTAAAAGGATTAGATAACATTACATTCTGAATAACAACGGATTCCTTAATTACATTGTCGAAGAACAAAAAAACAATTATGCTAGATAAAATTAATCAGAATATTTCACACAACAATCATTATAAACAAGTAATTTAATAAATCTATTATAACAAGGTGAAGCTTAATTATAAACATGGTAAGATAACCATTGACGATATCACACGAGGGGGCCTATATTCTGATGACCTTAATAAATGTATCCGAATAATTATCTATAATAAAATATAGAAGTATCGAATCTTATTCTAACTGAGAGTTCTAAAAAAAAAAAAATGTAAAAAAAAACAACGTAATATACGAATTCTTATGCTTAATGGAAGATTTCAACTATAAAGAAAATTGTTTATGTTGGTCGCACAAACACAACACACTCTCAGAAATTAACTCTGAATTTATCTGACCAAACCGTAATTTGATTATAATTGATCCAGTATAGTCGACAATACTCGAATGACATACGACGTTGTCCTGCTGGCCGTGACTAGCAGAGAATAGGCGCTTAGTAATCATAAACTGAGACATATGGCCAGCCCCAACACCCAGGTAGGCAACGGCATTAAAAGAATCTTTTATTGGTACTAAGAGTCACAATATATTCCAACAGCAGCATGAACCGTAAATGAAATTCAAGATGGGTCCCATTCTTTTATGCTGTTTCTGTCAAAATTCTAGCCGTACCCAATCTGAATCTTGCAACAGAAATCGAGACTCATTAAAGCAGGCAATGCTTTCACAGTCTTCTATTGTCCCAGTTCTTTTGTCAATTCTTAGCGAATTGTAGCCTCAGTTTCTTGTTATTATGTGATAAGAATGGTAGGTCATCTTCGACGTTGTTTGTATTTAGAGATTTTGTAAACATTTATTGTAAAAATTGATGAACTACTGTTGTCTTTCCATAGCTTGAACCAGTTTGGTCATTTTCCTTTTTCAATTGATACTCATCTGATTTTTTTTTCTTTTTCTGACACTCCTTTATAAAACCTAGACAAAATCCTAGTGATGAAATACTGAAACGCCCCCTCCCAACCCCAATGTATGGAAATTTTGCAGCACTGCTTTTTGAACACTAAAAATTCCATATACGGTTATTTTTAGATAGAAACTTGCGTTAAGCCAATATATATATATGCATATATATGTATATATATATATATATATATATATATATATATATATGTGTGTGTGTGTTTTCTTAGCTGGTGATTGTGATTTTCAAAGGACATCACAAGGACGAACGGATGTAATGAAAAAATTAGCAAAGAAAGCGAAATGAGAACCCCCCCCCAACGTGTGGATTGAAAGAAGTATTCAGTTCAAAATACGATAAGTACCTGAAGAAGGCCAGAGTGTACCATAGGTCAAAACGTTGTGGCTATAACGCCTTAGATAAGAATATCCGTTCGAATAGCTCAGTTGAAAATTTTCTATACTTTAAATTATTCAGAGAGACACTACACTTGTGTATATTACAAAAATAGAGACATATTGAAAACAGCCTTTCTAAAATATTTAGAATTGAAAGGCTTCACCCACTCGCTATCACTTCGCAAAGTAAGATAAATTCATTACTTGAAATAACTGAAACAAAAATTTTAAGTGAATATTTCATTCATAAATTGGCTTGTTATAGTTAAGGAAGGTTTTACAAATAGATGCCAACTCGTTGAAGGCAAAGTAAAATGCAAATTACAAATACATTTCTGCACTATATAAGACGATATTCCTAAGCAGAACTCTTTTTGATATGAAAATCAAAACAATCCTTGAATAAAAGAACACTAATAAAAGGAGAGTTAATTAATGAAAGATAATTTTTAAAAATCAGTATGCAAATTAGTTAAGCCTGAAGAGTGATATCACTTAGAAGTAGCAAAAACACCTCTAGTCTTCGACTTGGAGAACAGATAGGTGCAGATGCAGATGTAGATCATCTCTCAGTTGCATCTTCAGAAAATTATACTGAAGAGGTGCCCAGCCCTGGGGAACAACTGCCCGAGGCCACGCCCTCCCATTGCACAAGAGCGAGGGATCGGTGCTCGCACCGAGGCCAACACAACCAACGGTTGCGGGGGCTGAGGGGAATTTTTGTCCCTGCCCGGGTGTACGCGCTCGGCTCCCCACATTAATCCGACCTTGTGTCACATCTCGTGGGGGAATGGGTAAATACCAGAACAGATAGGTGCATATAAAAAGGCATCTGAACAATTCTCTATTTACTCATTTCTACAAGTCTAATCATTGCCAAATATCGGATATTTTTACGCGAAGGGCTTCCAGGCCGATTTCTAGGCCAGGACGATTCAACCCCCTGCTCCATGTAGGTATCGGAATATTCACTTATATCTGTTTCCAGATCTACATGCAATTAAGCATATTTATCGGTCGATCTACATTTGATGAGTTCAGCTGTTCAAATATTCAAGCACCCAACACATGGCGCCAATAGATTCTAATGTCGCTCCGAAGTAGAAAGCAACGTCTTGAGACGTCGCAATCTTCCTGATGAAATTACCCTCCTCTCCACAGACACAATCTTGCCCTGTTTCCGAATTTTCATATAGGAATCATTATCTACCGCCCGAATTTACTAATAAATGTTTTAATGCTGCCCTCAGAACTTTTCAACCCATGACCATTCTCCAGATATTTATAAGGAAAGTGAGTCTCTCTTCAATCAGTTATGTGTCATACGTGATACACGCTTAGGCGATCATGTATCTTTCGATACATGACTGACGAGGCAAATTTTTTTTTTCGCCACGGTAGGTTGCCATTTTTTTCTGCGTAGACTAGTTGCCATCCAAGTTCTGTCTTGCTATTTACCCATAGCTGGGAGGGGGCGAAGAAGAGGATTTAGATCTTTCCCAAGGGTATTAGCACGAAAGTGAATAGATTCGACTGGAATTTGAACTCGGCACCCCGATCCCTCAATCTGAGCCGCTATTCATTACTCAACCGTGCCTCCTCAAAAATACTAAAATGTCTTCAACAGATCGTTAGGTCACGAAATATGATTTACCCCCACTCTACAAGCAACTGTCTTTATCGAAGGATGACCCCCTACCCCCCAATCTCACTCCGTGTCACACACTTTTAGTGTCTACGACCTTCTCTCTCTTTCAGGATTAACCTATATGCCTGGCTTCCTTTACGGACACTCAGCTCAGAGTTTAATAAGATTATAAAGATTTAATATGAATCCCGAAAATGGATTCATATTACGGCACACCACTGCAAATGTCCTCTTCTGAGGAAAAAATAGAAATCGAGTAGACAGTTTTAAACCCACTGGTGTGACAGAGTGTATAGTGAAGGAAAGGAAACCCAGTTGTTTCAATTAATTTTCACAAGGGTGTAGTTAAAGAGGAAAGAAAAAGATGAATAAATGAAAGCCATTAGTGCTGTTGGTATATGGAGAACAAAGATCCAAAGTTGAAACAACGGGGAAATAAAAAAGTTAAACTTAAAAAAAAGCAGCAATGTAATAATTGTGCTGCAGTAAAAGGGAAAATGAAAGGGGGGGGATAAATAGAAAATACATAGGCAATGCTTGGAAAGGGAAAAGCTGAAAATGCTTTTCGCATTGGATGAAGGTCTCTGATATACATATTACGGTAAAGATATTGTTACACCAAATTCGTGGAACCTACTTTTGTCAACCTAACGAGAAAAGCTGAGGGAATTGTATAGCACTATTATGCACTCTTGTGCAAATTAATTGAAACAAAACGAATTATTCCATTATTATTTACTTTTGGGGGTATTTTGCAATGAAACATGACCCAGTGTACATATTAATACTTCTTATATCCATTCCACGAAGTCATTCCTTGAAGATTGAACACAGATACTCGATTGGATTTAAATCAGGAGACATTCCGAACCAGTCGATAGTACTTCGATTTGCTTACAGACAGCCTTGCCAGTATGTTAGCGCATCATGAAAAATTTTTGTCCGCTTCCTTGGAGTAACGTCCATCGCAGACAGTGGGCGTAAGACAAATAATCGACAGTCGAGACAACAGTGTCTGGGTGTGATGAAAATCTGATGCAATCGAGGATGACACAATATTTACAAGGTCAAACAAATTTCATCATGCACCCCGAAAATGGATTCATATTACTGGACACCACTGCAAATTTTCTTTTCCTGAGGGAAAAATAGAAATCGAGTAGACTGTCACACCAGTTGGTTTAAAACTGAGTGTATAGTGAAGGAAAGGAAACTCAGTTGTTTCAATTAATTTGCACAAGGGTGTAATTACAGAGGAAAGAAAAAGATGAATAAATGGAAGCCATTAGTGTTGTTAGTACATGGAGAACAAAGATCCAAAGTTGAAGTGACACTGTCAGATGTACAAAGACAAATTCTTGCGATTTTATAATATTTCGATATGAAAAATAGATTCAAATGGTAGACAAAAATTGGCTTTTGAGATAAGCACATTACCGTATGACTTTTGGGAAATTAAAATATATCAAACACGAAATTTAGGAAAGATTCTCACATTTTGCGAATATTAATTTTTTCCTCGCAATCTTGTCTTTTTTACTTGTATTCTAAAAATACACCCCACATAGAAGATACAATCGTATTAATATATACAGTTTTTAAAGAAAAACGGCTACTTACTCGCCTTTGAATATTGGAGTGAATTACTTTTCCATAACTATCTTAGCAGCTCACAAAGTAACCGTAACAATCAGATATCAACAACTTCGATATTCTCTAATATTACTCTTACCAATATTAAGTCGATGAGCCTAAGATTTTGTGCTAGTTCATCTAATTTGTAAGGCTGGTGCTACAAAGTCTACCTTTCCCCTAAATGTCAACTTAAGCAGTCCTTCGTGTGGGTAGATTTATTGAAAATAATTAATGTTTGCATAGGCAACTCTTGGAAATTGAATCCGTCGAGCTGACTCCCAGCTTGAGATAAAAGCTTAAGTTTACTACTACATTCGAGCCAGTTATGTCGTTGCTTTCCTAGGTTTTTCGTTTAGTGTCTTCAGCTCATATATAAAACTTGACTGAGAAGAAATGTTTACTTGTTAACGACTCAAGAGATAAACATCTACCAACGGGGAAATAAAGTTAAACTTAAAAAAAAAGCAGCAATGTAATAATTGTGCTGCAGTAAAAGGGAAAATGAAAGGGGGGAAAAATAAATAGAAAATACATAGGCAATGCTTGGAAAGGGAAAAGCTGAAAATGCTTTTCGCATTGGATGAAGGTCTCCGATATACATATTACGGTAAAGATATTGTTACACCAAATTCGTGGAACCTACTTTTGTCAACCTAACGAGAAAAGCTGAGGGAATTGTATAGCACTATTATGCACTCTTGTGCAAATTAATTGAAACAAAACGAATTATTCCATTATTATTTACTTTTGGGGGTATTTTGCAATGAAACATGACCCAGTGTACATATTAATACTTCTTATATCCATTCCACGAAGTCATTCTTTGAAGATTGAACACAGATACTAGATTGGATTTAAATCAGGAGACATTCCGAACCAGTCAATAGTACTTCGAGTTGCTTACAGACAGCCTTGCCAGTATGTTAGTGCATCATGAAAAATTTTTGTCCGCTTCCTTGGAGTAACGTCCATCGCAGACAGTTGGCGTAAGACAAATAATCGACAGTCGAGACAACAGTGTCTGGGTGTGATGAAAATCTGATGCAATCGAGGATGACACAATATTTACAAGGTCAAACAAATTTCATCATGCACCCCGAAAATGGATTCATATTACTGGACACCACTGCAAATTTTCTTTTTCTGAGGGAAAAATAGAAATCGAGTAGACTGTCACACCAGTTGGTTTAAAACTGAGTGTATAGTGAAGGAAAGGAAACTCAGTTGTTTCAATTAATTTGCACAAGGGTGTAATTACAGAGGAAAGAAAAAGATGAATAAATGAAAGCCATTAGTGTTGTTGGTATATGGAGAACAAAGATCCAAAGTTGAAGTGACACTGTCAGACGTACAAAGACAAATTCTTGCGAGTTTATAATATTTCGATATGAAAAATAGATTCAAATGGTAAACAAAAATTGGCTTTTGAGATAAGCACATTACCGTATGACTTTTGGGAAATTAAAATATATCAAACACGAAATTTGGGAAAGATTCTCACATTTTGCGAATATTAATTTTTTCCTCGCAGTCTTGTCTTTTAGTTGTTTCTAAAAATAAATACAGACATATCCACAAGCTTATGAGCGAAAACATACGCAGTCACTCACACATACAACAAATGTACACACACATAAACAAATGCACATAACCTCCCACATATGCACATTCATAAACGCAAAACTCTTGAATTCAAATATATAAACACACACTTACATATACAATACATGCACAGGTCTACACGCCTGTATAGACACATACGTATATATTCAAGAAAGGCGAATTACAGACATATATAAAAGTCATAGATAGTGAATGTTTCTTAAATAGGTACAGGAATAATTATAAAGAGTGCAAATATTATATGCGTTGATGTGGGACTGTAAATGCAACAGTTAGGCCGAATTCATTAAATAGTATTTGCTAACCTTTTCACTCAGGGAACATGTCTCACCCTTTACGATTGAAATGTATCCCTTTGAATGTAATCTGGTCTGCACCATTCCTTTCAATTGACGAGAAAGGAGTAAATAAAAAGAAAAAAAGGGTAAAATCCCTGTTCTTTGCAGTTACTGCTCGTTTCTGTTTGTCCGACTTCTTCATGTATTCTATAAAGTCCATTTAATGTACTGAGCCAAGGTGACCCGAGATCATGAAAGAAACCAGCAATATACTTTCCTCTTTTTATATGGCGAATTCCATTCGACTAATTGCTTGAATTTACTTGATAGAGTTTACATTGGTCCCAATATAACGTTCATTGCAATTACGTATCAAGAAAGTCTGCTACATGGTTGCAATTTTTTGTAAGCATATCACCCCAAGCAAGGCGGGTCTTCCCCTAACATGCAAGGGGATTACAGAGAGTGAGAACAAGAGTAAAGAGAAATGTTTGACGAAAGGATAAAGAGAAGGACAGGGATCAAGATCAAGGCATCAGAAGATGTCAATTGATATTACATTTGAATATTCAAAGATTATAGCTATCATGGAAGCAAGTAAGAGGAAGGGAGTTCCACTGTCGGGAAGTGCGAGATAAGAAGCTGTTGGAGTAGAAGAGACTGCTACATTTAACAGTTTCGACAGTGAAAGGTTGGGACCGACATGCCAACCTAGTAGAACGCTTAAATTCATGCAGTTTTGGTACCAGTGAAAGTAGCTCTTCAGAGCAGTTGCCATGAAAATATTTGTAGGAAGAGCAGACGGAAGCCACAGCACGTCTGTGAGAAAGTGACTGTAGACGAGATGCCCGATCAGGACCTATTACATTGCATATCCGTCTCTGGATTTCGTCTGGGACCTCGAGATGAATACCGGGGACACCAGACCATATATGGTAACGGTATTCAATGCAAGGAGGAATGGTCGATTTGAAGGATAACAAAACCTTCTGGTGCAACATAGAGAAGCATACTGTCCAATGCAAGTAACAGACTTGGTTTCTTTGTCTGAATTTCTTTTCAGTGTTGACGTATAACGCTTATCTGAACGGATAAAAATCCACACCTTGTTTTTCAATCATAGGATTCTGCCCCTTTAACAAAAGGCGTTGTTTCGCTCATGAATAACGAAAATTGATGGATATGTAACCGACCACGTTTTTGATAGCTCACATAATTTTCCATACAGCTGAGACCATTTTCTTTTATGAAATACTAGCAGCAGGACCCGGCGTTGCCCGTGCTTGATTCAAAAATCGTACGACTCATACAGCAATCGCTATCACTATTATCCGTCGCTTGTAACTACACTAAACGAATGGTTTCCACGTCCCCTATACGTAGAGAGAAATAATGTCTTCTGATAGCTAATGGATTGTAAATTCTTCGTTCTGGTCCCGATTAACATATCTAATCTTATATATAAAATACAGTGTTTGTGCATGTGTGTGTCCAAACAACTCCTCCGATTTCAATGATTCATAGCTCATCCAAAATCCTTAGGAAAGTTAAGCTCAAGGAACGATTTTCGTTGGGGTAAGGTCAGATTCACGGTTGCCAGATTATGCTAGGATAAATATAAATATATTATATTCCATAACTAGTAGCATGGCCCGGCGTTGCCCGTGCTTGATTCAAAAATCGTACGACTCATACAGCAATCGCTATCACTTGACTTAAAATATTTTTGCCCTTCCTTGCCTTTGAAGGTGTGCCCTTTGCCGTGCTGATGTTGCTACATGCCTTACTTCTTGCCTATCTCACACTGCGAATTTTTTCTAAGCTCTATACTAAACATTAAATCTGTTACGAAAGAAGAACTAAACAAAATGAACACCAAAACGATCAGCTTTAAAAAGGACTCGTAACTGGAAAAACCGAATGAAAAAATATTAACATCAAATACTTTTCACATCCAGCAGTTCTGCGGAATCAGAATACTTGTGACGAATGCAACTATCGATTTTTTTTTTTTTTTTTTTTTTTTTTTTTTTTTTTTTTTTTTTTTTTTTTTTTTTTTTTTTTTTTTTTTTTTTTTTTTTTTTTTTTTTTTTTTTTTTTTTTTTTTTTTTTTTTTTTTTTTTTTTTTTTTTTTTTTTTTTTTTTTTTTTTTTTTTTTTTTTTTTTTTTTTTTTTTTTTTTTTTTTTTTTTTTTTTTTTTTTTTTTTTTTTTTTTTTTTTTTTTTTTTTTTTTTTTTTTTTTTTTTTTTTTTTTTTTTTTTTTTTTTTTTTTTTTTTTTTTTTTTTTTTTTTTTTTTGCATGCTAGCATGCTAGTTAACATTCGTGTCAGTCAGCTGTTTGCTCATACACTGGCCAATAGAATCTTCCTGCCTATTCGCGGCAGCCAGCTATAGGCTATCACTCTGGCCAGCAGAAAATGGCCGCAAACTACATGAAAACTGCCGTAGAAGCATGAAAAAATCGATTATTTCCACTATCGATGGGAGTTGAGAAATGCAAAGTCGGTCTTGGAATTTCCGCTAACTTAGAGCATGTGCATGCAAATTTTGGTGCAAATCTGTCGAAAATTGCGGCCGTGCATTCGTTACACACACACACACACACACACACACACACACATCCTGCCTTTTATAGATAGAGATCAGTCAGGTGAAGTACTGGTGTCTAAGAAAAACACATAGGACACCCAGCAACATCAACCACATTACACTTAATAGGTTTTGCTTTAAATGTTCTTAGGTTTTGGAGAAAATATGAACTATAGAAAATTTTCAAGTGCATTTCATTTTAAACGAAGATAATTCATTTTCTAAAAGGGTCTTTCCATTTAACTCAATTACAAAAAGGTGCTGACCACTGAAAACTTTTCTAGTAAATCAGAAAAACATTGGGTGTCTTGGATTTGGGTAATGTTACGGGTGTTCGTCTGGTTGACTTTTCAACTGAGTAGCGAGTTCGAACCACATTGCGGGGGGGGAGGTTTTCCGACAATTATGGCCGCTTCAGAAGATACTTAAGCTTTATTAAACATTTTTCAGTTTCGCAGCAGTTAAGAAAAAAATTGAACTTTTTTTTCCAACACAAACATAGATTTTGAAATTTTCGAAAAAAAAATGTTTCAATATCCATTTCCTCTATCAAAACAGTGCTTCTCATCTTTAAACGTGTAAATAAATATTGCTAGTAGAATCATCGAGCAGAATAAATCTTGTGATTATTTCTTAAATAAACTCTTGATAGCCTTGATCCGTAAAAATATATCACAACTCGCAGTTTCTAAAAGAAGTGCTTATTAAATGTACCTTCAAGAATCCGGATTCACTTCTAGCAAAGTTTTTAAAAGAATCTGATATTTATTCGAAAGGACCAATATTTTTTAAAGAATTTACCAAAAGAGTTCAATATGAAACTGTATTTCAATGCCTTTGAACATACTTTGGAATTGGTATTACATATGGTTTGGATTCTAATGAGATTTCCTTATGATAACCGGTGAAGGACAATAGAAGCACAAATAATTTCCTCTTATAAAGGATTAAATAATAATAAAAAATAAAAACAAAAAATAAAGGGGAAACTTTCAGATTCTATGAACAATCACAGTTGCGGATCAACTAAATAAAACAGTAAAAGATGAAATTACATTATTTACATTATTCGGACTATTGTCCTCCTCAAGGATATATGGCACAGTGGATAAAGGCGTTAGTTAGATCCAGTGACAGGACCCCAAAAGTGTGAGTTCAGTACCTGGTTAAGGCAGTGGAGGACTTTCAGAGGGAAATTAACAGGAGATAACTGACATCCATTAAACATGGCACGTGGAACTAGAACAATCTACCCCAATGAGCGAAATAAAGGGTTCAGTTCGACATTCCAAACACCTGAAGAAGGCCGGAGCGTACAACGGCCGAAACGTAATAAATATGGCGACAGAGATGAGGACAGTAGTCCGAATAATGTAAATAATGTACATAATAATTCATCTCAGAAATATAGACAGATACCAAAAGATGAAATTTTATAACTTTTCCAGATGTGATATTGTCAAAGATTTGAAACTTGTTGAAATAGATAATGATTCATTCTAGAGATCAATTGTGATTTAAAAAAAAATATCAAGATATGTTTCGCAACACGAATGTTTCTTTTATTTCCATGTAAATTGTATCTTTGCACAAAAATCTTCGAAAATCGAGTTATAACGAAACGGATAAAACTGGAATTCTTTCCATTTTTTTTCGAATTCTGATTTCTTTTGTAAACAACGAGTGACAAAGAAAAGTAATTTAAACGAAAACAAATTAAAACAACCAATATAAATAAGAAGAATATTTTCTTTACATTTTTTCAGTTGATTTAATTATTTTCAATTAGTATTCATCAATCTCTGACAAAGAGAAAAAAGTCATGTTGCTTTAGAAAGAAAAAAGAAACCCACTTTAAATTTCGAAAATCTTAAATTAGATGAAGATTGAAATAATTTGCATTTGTACAGTAGAATCCTTCATATCCGGAGTACCTCATATCCTGAATCCCGCATATCCGGACATGATTTTAATGTGTATATTTTAACTATTTCGGTGATATGTAACTGATTTGAAATTTGTTTTTCAGGAAATTTACTTTGGATAATTGTTTATTTCACCCTAATTGGCTTGTATTGGTGCAAAAGATGATGGGAATAAGAGGAAAGGACGCAACAACATAGTGACGAGATGTAGGATTGTGATGAAACCAAGACTGAAATTGAAAAACCTATTGATAAGGTTGTTAGTTTTATGGAAATAAATCTAGCAACCAGGTATTACGATTGCAATAACGCACACAGAGTTAAAAATTGTCTTTCGTTTAAAAAATTCAAGAACAAAACGAAATTCGGAAAACTTGCGAATGACATTAGAAGAGAAAGAATCATCATGCAACAGCGATTAAAAATCCTCGTTACATTATTTGTTTTGCATACGTTGTATACTTAATTTAATGAATTTTCATTAACATAATTTATTTCTTATTCCTTATATTTCACCCATCATTAGCTTATTTTTAATATAAAACATTGAAAATAAATTTTAAGCCCGATTTCAGTTTTTTTTTTATTTTAATCTAAATATAACCCCTCATATCCGGTCTTTGTAACCAATTCCTCATATCCGGAAGGCCTTCTTCTGTAGTATAATTCTCATGTTTTATGGGTCAAGTTATAATGTTGATAGAACAAATACGCATGCGTGCCTGGACACTTGTACGCCCTTCCCATCGTCACAGTTTTTAATATTTCGTTTTAGAATGAGGCAGATTTGAAGTTGTTTCTTGTCGCACGCTGAAGCGTTTACTTTTATCGTGTGGCAATTTTCCAATACAGAAGCTACTCGACAAATAAACACAGAAGTCATACTCATGAAAGCGCATATGCACATGGATGCTTTCACACATACTTCAGGTATAAATTTCTGTCATTTTTGTTTCAACATTCGATATTAAAAACGTCCTTGACGTGCGTTTCGAAACAGGTTGATTCTCTTTTTAGTGCAGCTTTGAAAATTTAATCAATTTGAATGCTGCTTCTACAATGGATTTCAAGAAAAAAATCTTTTAAGAAAATGAGCACTTTCTTAGATTTGGGTTATATTTTCAGTTTTTGATATACGCATTCTTCTCAATTCTTGTTTTTCTCTCTTTCTTATGCGTAGCAAAATGGTTCAATCCTTCTGATTCAAAGACGCACAAAAGATGACATCGAATCACTTTTCCGCTGTCCATTTTTTGGAATCATTTCAACTAATGGAAGAATTCTTTTTAGAATTAGAAAGACGCAATGTCTCAGTATTCAATCACTTTTTTCTATTCCTTCAGAGTTTTAACTTAGATCAAAAATTAACTTTACATATAGTGCGCAATCGTTTCTGGGTGTACATATACTTGTGCACAAAAAAAAAAAAAAAGAAAAAAAAAGAAGACTTTGCTTGCTTGCCTTTCATAGCTTTAAAAAAACCCTCCAATTAAATTTAATGAAAAAGTTGCAGGGAAATTTTCTCGAGTGACAGGTACAAAAGAAATTTTATCAATTTTTTTCGAAAGGGAAACATTTGATAAAAACTTTAAAAATGTCTTACTCTTTATTCTTAATTCTTGTAACTCTGAAGTGTTGCTTTTAATCATATATTCGTTGACATCAGCTCCTCTTTGGAAAAAATAGAAAGTTAAGACAAACATTTTCAAAAGTATCCTTGTAACGAAAGACATGGCTTACCTCGGAATTTGTAACTAGTGCGAACGTGTCTTGCCTGCAAAGTGATGACAAAAAAGAAATATGGCCGCGATTGAAGACATAATTTATGCGCGCCTGTCTCGTCCAAGACGAGACGATATTTGCACACATGCAAATTTTAGCCGTCTTAGAGTAGCATAAAAAGCGAGGTGCCAGCAGCACGAAGGACATAGAAATCATTCGGCGGACTGCATGTGTTAGAGTTGGGCGTACGGATTGACAGACAAAAAGTTGGTGTCTGTTTAACAATTGCCCAATGTAACGGCCGAGGAAGGGAGCGACGCAATGTATTTCCTTAAGGCGACCGAAGAAGAAGAAAAATAGATGGCCTGCCGGTGAGAGTCGCACTGCACGTTTTCATCATTTATTTTTCGCTACAATCCTCAACTCTCACTGATATCGTTACATTTGTTTATGTGATAACTTTAAATACACTTAAGCAATTTAGCTGAATTTAAAACCTGTCTTTTCAAGTACAAACCTCGTTTATGTTAGGATAGGTACCTCCACGAAATCGCTAAAAAAAGAGCATAGCTTGATGAAAAAGACGCCAAACTTGCCGAAAACTAAATTTTATTGTCTAAATGCTTATGTTATTATTAAGAGGAAAGACCAAAGTTTTTTTTAATTATTTTTTAAAAATTTTCCTTTTTAGAACATTCTAAATTTTGATTAAAAAAAAACCTTTTCTATTTGTATCAGCGGAACTAGTAAATAACAGACAATATTTAGCACGTTTTTTTGGTATGGCACACATTAATTTGAAAAATCGTGCAAAAATAGAAATAATTATCGGATGTTAATGAAACTTTCAGAAACTATTCACAGATGATCGAAATTGTTTTTTTTTATGAAAGTCATGGTAGAAATATTTTTTTAAAATATTTATTACCCACCCCCCATAACTAATTTTATGAAAACGCTAGAAATTCGATCGCATCGGTTTTAGTGATTACAATAATTAAAAGCACAGGGCTTTGAGGAATGCAAATCATGTTTTTTTTGTTTTTAATTGGATACGCAGTACCTGAAAATCAGCTCTGAATTGTAACATACAAAACTCAAAACAAATATATTATTTAATTTCAAATGCTTTTATTTGCTTTTAGTTTTTATGAATATGGACAATATTTTCTGAAAGCAAAAAAATTTTTTCGATGAAAAATGAATTTTTAATACAATTATTTGTTATTTCATTAATTATAATAGATTTTACATTTAAGTTGTTAAAATATTATAAAATTAGTTAAAAGCCGCATCGGCTTTCATAAGTGTCCTTATGAGATAGATCTTTTTTTTAGCGCGTTGTAAATTGTATCATTTTGACTAATCAGAAGATCCCCAGTAATTAAGAAATGTAATTTTGTGCTTATAATCGAGCTGTAATTATAAAATACGGAAGACCAACCAGAATATAATTAAGTTGCGTTATTTGAGTTAAGCATTGTTCTCCGCTGTTAAGGCCTTTACTTTTGCGAAACACGTGTGGAGAAGTTAATTTGATTTTTCAATTTCAACTGAGAAGGGTACCTACAAGTATCAGTATCATCTTATGAAATTTATATGATCTTATTTTTATATTAATCTCAGTTACATTTTTCCATAAATGAAATATCAAAATTAATAATAAAATGAATACAAATAACAGTAGAATGTAATAAATGTACATAAAATTATAGTATTTTATGTACAATTCTGATAAAATTTCATAAGAAAGGTACCTATAAATTAATTAGATACCTTTCTTAAGAAATATGAAATTTAATGTCACTCTTGACAGTTTTATTTTAATTTCTTTACAATATATTTCCCATAAAGCATCGTAAACGTAAAGGTGAAAGCTAAGTACAAAAAAAAAAAAAAAAAAATTAGACCGCTGAAAGTTTTTGTTAAAAATAACGGGGTAAATAATTTGTTCACGTAAATGTAAATTATTTCACTTTTCTCCTTCCGTAGAACAAATTAGCCTGTCAAGAGACGCGAAAGTTTATGACCTGCTTTTTTTATTTTCAAATTACATTTTTTGGCACAAAAGCTAAGTTAAGTTTGGTTCAAAAAATATTTTAAATAAACAATTTCTGATTTTCTTAAAATAAGTTTTGAAAAAATGATAATTGATATTTAAAAAATTTCAAAAGTCAGATTCCAGTTTTTTTAAAATGGAAAAAAATGGTCAATTTTGCTGACTCAAAAAAACTAGATTTTTAACGAAAATTTCGGACGTGCTAGGAACGATTAAAAATGGAAAAAATACCCCAAAATACTTTGACCTTTCCTCTTAATAATAACAAACATTTAGACGATAAAATCTTGTTTTCGTCAAGTTTGGCGTCTTTTTCATCATGCTATGCTCTTTTTTTAGCGATCTCGTGGAGGTACCTATGTTAGGAATAAGCTTAACATCACAAAGACGGACCATTGGCACAAAAGATAGTCAGTTCTGTTTTTTTGGTCATTTGCTTTCAAGCAATTGGAGTTTACTAAAGGTCCAGATACCAAACGGTTGTTATAGAGACAAACAACAGATACACAAAAATGATGACTTTCGAGAATTCTACAGTATTTATTCGGATACCCTATGTTATATGAAAAGGAAAATTAAACTCCTGTAACATGTGGTTTTCGCAGAAAAATAAATGAATAAAAGTCTCGAAATTCTAAGTGGCTTCATCGATATTAGGGTATTCCTTCTGAAATGAGGCATATTTCTAGTCTTTCGTACGTAACCTAACTGTATAAGCACCCAAGAAAGAGGTTATAGTGGTTCCAACGAGCGAAGTGTGTATATTAAAAAGAGAGGTGCCGCAAACGTTTTCGGCTGTAATGTGGATTTAAAAAAAAAAAAACATGTATATTATGCTTTATTTTCCATAATTTTACTACACGTGTTTCTGGTCTCGTGACCGTCTTCAGGTAAGAGGTGGAGATTTCCACATATTATTAAAATAATTAATTTTTTCCTTATGTTTTTCAATTTTAAATATTCTCGATATGATACATTCTCTGTTTCTTGAATTCAAGAAAGACATTCGGATTACTAACACAAAAACAGAATATTTTACATTGAAAAACATAAGGGAAAAATTAATTATTTTCAATATGTGGAGATCTCCGACTTTTACCTGAAGACGGTCGAGAGACCAGAAACACGTGTAGTAAAATTATGGAAAATAAAGCATTTTTTTAAAATTCCGCATTACAACCGAAAAATGTTTGCGGCACCTCTTCTGTTCATTTTAATATATATGTTTCATTAAAAACGACAGACAATATACTACTGTTAAGCTTTTTATTTAATTTTTCTTGTGTTCGAACAAGAGCTTTCTTTTCTGGACAAAAATTGTGTAAAAACTGTAAAAAAAAAAAAAAGCCAACTCTTAACAATATTAACTACGGACAAGGCCACAACGTGCTAACCGTATTCGGAAATTAAAAACATCGCTACAACACACTAAAACATAATATATACACACTCAATTAAGCTGAAAAATTGAACTTTGTCCAGAAAAAGCTCTTGTTCGAACACAAGAAAAATTAAATAAAAATCTTAACCGTAGTACCTTGTCTGTCGTTTTTAAGGAAACATGCATAAACGAAGGATTGTTGCCTAAATATTCAACTTTATATATATATATATATATATATATATATATATAAGTGTGTGTAATATTGGTCTTAATAACTGTGGGACTCTAGGTGAAGACCGGGTTTCTTGGAGAGCTGGTATTGCTGATGGCGTCAAGATCTTCCATGAGACATCGCAAAAAATATGCAGAACTGAAGAGAGTTCGGAAGGGGTCCCTGAGGTGCCAACCTGGCCATGTGCTCAATGCAATCGGATATTATGATTATCCAGGGAAGGTCTGCTCAGTCACCAGAAATCACACCACCACTAACAGTCTATTGCATATGAAGATTTCATATTGGCATGATTTGAATGCCCGACCTGCACTAAAGTGTGCTAGCCTAGGTCAGGCTTGACAAGGCATATAAAAAGACACATTGGAAGTGATGATGTTCACAGCAACACAAGATGTATGCGCATCTTTGACTGTAGAGCAACACAAGATGTATGCGCATCTTTGACTGTAGAGCAACACAAGATGTATGCGCATCTTTGACTGTAGAGCAACACAAGATGTATGCGCATCTTTGACTGTAGAGCAACACAAGATGTATGCGCATCTTTGACTGTAGAGCAACACAAGATGTATGCGCATCTTTGACTGTAGAGCAACACAAGATGTATGCGCATCTTTGACTGTAGAGCAACACAAGATGTATGCGCATCTTTGACTGTAGAACAACACAAGATGTATGCGCATCTTTGACTGTAGAACAACACAAGATGTATGCGCATCTTTGACTGTAGAGCAACACAAGATGTATGCGCATCTTTGACTGTAGACAACACAAGATGTATGCGCATCTTTGACTGTAGAGCAACACAAGATGTATGCGCATCTTTGACTGTAGAGCAACACAAGATGTATGCGCATCTTTGACTGTAGAGCAACACAAGATGTATGCGCATCTTTGACTGTAGAACAACACAAGATGTAATCGCATCTTTGACTGTAGAACAACACAAGATGTATGCGCATCTTTGACTGTAGAACAACACAAGATGTATGCGCATCTTTGACTGTAGAACAACACAAGATGTATGCGCATCTTTGACTGTAGAGCAACACAAGATGTATGCGCATCTTTTGACTGTAGAGCAACACAAGATGTATGCGCATCTTTGACTGTAGAGCAACACAAGATGTATGCGCATCTTTGACTGTAGAGCAACACAAGATGTATGCGCATCTTTGACTGTAGAGCAACACAAGATGTATGCGCATCTTTGACTGTAGAGCAACACAAGATGTATGCGCATCTTTGACTGTAGAACAACACAAGATGTATGCGCATCTTTGACTGTGAAACAACACAAGATGTATGCGCATCTTTGACTGTAGAGCAAACACAAGATGTATGTATGCATCTTTGACTGTAAAGCAACACAAGATGTATGCGCATCTTTGACTGTAGAGCAACACAAGATGTATGCGCATCTTTGACTGTAGAGCAACACAAGATGTATGCGCATCTTTGACTGTAGAGCAACACAAGATGTATGCGCATCTTTGACTGTAGAGCAACAAAGATTTTTTTTTACAATTTTAAGATTTTTTAAATCTGTCTTCGTCTGATCATTTTTCTGATTTTCAAGCAGAGTTGGAATTACATAAAAACTTCCATTATCATCCAAGTTTCTGCAGATTGATAGAATTATGTTTTGAACCATACATTTTTCTTCACCAGTTTTCGAATTTCAAATATTCAGGTGTCCATCTTTTTTATTGAATAAAGGGTTGTTTGCTTTCTATAGTATTTTTAGCTGTACTGAAGGGCAAATTCATTAATAAAATAGAAACCGATGCAAATCGACTTCATAAATTTTGTCAACTATTATTAACAACCTGCGATATTTTTATTCGAAGCGAACTAATGATAGAATTGTATTTTGACCGAGAGATATTTGTATTTGGAAACTTTTCAAGCTAACTTTTTTGTCATCAACGGATGTAGAAATATTTTTGATTACGTCTGGGATTTGAGAGTAGAATGCTAAGAGAAATTCTTTGTGCGAGAGTTGGTTGCCTGCTTAAAACTGTTCTAAGCTTTAAATATCATAAACTTGCCTTTGTCACTGCAATATCTCGCATATTACTGACATATTTTGTTATTAAAGTGAACAGAGACATGTAAGATAAAACTGAAGCGATAAACGTTCAAGATTTCCAAGTTGAGAGAAATGATTTCTAATCCAAGCATTCATTCAAACTGTTGAGCTCTCTGCTGCCAGTTTAATGTTCTACATTCTTGGCCCTCAGAAAAATCGCAGATGTACTTATATATTTATTAATAAATGCTTTTAATTTCCTTAACTAGCAGCCATGATCAGAAAAAAACGTTCAATTAGACTGGAGCAAAAACAGCATCATGTTTAGATATAACAGTATCTTTTTCAATTGCTTTAAAGTACTTTCATTAAAAAAACATTTTGAATTAATGCAGTTACTGATATAAACAGAAGTAGTCTGTATTTATTGAGGTCACGAAGAGGTAAACATGAAGACCCACTTTAGACCACTTTTGAAATTCAATTTGTCAGCGTGCTACCAGGAATGTAAAAGAGGATACATTTATAAAGCAATTGTTAAGTTTGTTGATCTTTCAACCAATTTTCGTCAAAAAATAATAAAGAAACCAGTAAAAATTGCCATTTTTCGCTATTTACGCGGCTTTTCACTATATGGATGGACTCAATTATGAAGATCAATGACTGTTAAACAATCAACGTATTGTTGGTTACAATTGAGTAAAGTTTGTAATAGATTGCTTGAAAATCGACGGAGGTTTTAGTTTAAAATGTTAAAATCCATTTATGTTGAAATCGATTTTTCGTGGTTTTTCGCTAAACGCAGTGCTGTAGAAATAAAAAAAAAATGAGGTATCGTTGAGCTTGTCATGATGTAAGTAACCTACATACCGAGTTTAAACGTAATCTGAGGAAAAAGGTTTAATTTATCGATATTTGATCAGCTTTATCCATTATTGATTTTTAAAAAATTATGGATATTTTACGCTAAGAACCTATCTCTTACATTGTACAATGTGCCAAGTTTGGTGAAAATCGGTTGGATTGATCTCGAGTGAAAAGTTATCACACACAGATATCCTGTTTTAAATATATAGATAAATGCTTTTAATTTCCTTAATTATTTTGCTTCAATGAAATCAAAATTATGGTTCATAATATTGACACACAAACCAATGGAAATCGAACGATATTCCATATAATTCCTCAGATGTTAACCAGTTAGCTATCAGTCTCTCGTTATCAGATTCATTACAATTTGTTTCTTGTTCAATGAAGCGTATATTCTTTTGACAGCTGCTGTGTTAATTGGAATCATTCTACAGAAGCAGCGCAAAGAAATTTCCTTTCTAAGAACCGGCGCCAAAGTCTTCAGCTCGGACTCTAACAAGATACAGACGAGACGCCCTTATTTCCAGCCATTTTATAACTAGCCCATTAATGTCTGGCTTTTTTAAAAGACAGGAGCGCAGCCATGATTTTACCGATAGATAAGGTACCTTTTTTTTGTCGGCACAACCTGTTCTTATCAAAATTGTCATGATTAAAAGAAGGAATTTATGATTGTTGAAACAGACGGAAACAAAACAGCAAAAACATCCTTTATCAAAAAGGTTTCTATGAGAATTAAAAATAGAGAGAAAGAGAATGAAATAGACAGAGGGAGAGCAATCAAGCAAAGGAGAGAAAAAGAAAAAGAGAATGAGAGAGAGAAAGAGTAGCCAAAGGAGAGAGATAGAGAAATATGAGAGAGAAAGAGAGCAACAGCACGCGTGCGCGCACACACACAGATAATGAGACAGAGAGAAAGAGAGTAGAGAGAGAAATCTCGATAATAAAAAGCTGTACAGAAAATGAAGTCAAATCAAGTAAAATGTTTTTGGTTGATAAAAAGTCAATTTAATGCCACAAACGAGAGTAAAATATATAAAATAGAAAACATAGGGAGAGGAGGAAGTGAGGGGAAGGAGGGAAGGGGAGGAGGAGGGAAGGGGAGGAGGAGGAGGGGTAGCGCGAGAGAGAGAGAGTATGATAAGAAAAGAAGAGAACTGGGCTGAATGATAAATTTGGAAATAGTAAAGAATAAATGTGAAAAACAAAAAGGAAAAAAAAGAAAGAAATCATGAAGGAATGGTAATGAGACTTTCGGGATAAAATGGATCGAGAAAGAGCAAACACACAGATAAATGGCGCGTGCGTGTGTGTGTGTGTGTGTGTGTGTGTGTGTGTGTGTGTGGAAGAGTTGAAGCCAAAAGTGAAAAAAAAATCTAAGTTGGTTTCTTTTTGCTACTTTATATTTCCTTTTAAAACAAAGATAAACAATGACTTGGCACAAAGAGAGTCTGATTTGTAAGTACAAATTTGGAAGAAATCCATATAAATAGCATAACCCACTCGAAACCTAACCATTACAAATGGAAATATATATATATATATATATATAACACAAGAGTGTGGTTACATATGTAATATGTATACTATTCATTTATCTGTTCATATGAATATCAATATCTATTCCTATCTCTTTATTGATCACATTAACAGTGAACTCGCATTTGATTTTTTGAATCTCAGAGAAAGTAACGTTCAAAATTTCAAAAACAGCGTACACTTTTATTCAGAAATATTTTAGCTATACAATCTTCCATCTTATTCTGGAATATCTGATTTTTAAGCGTTCTTCTGCTAGCAAAATTAACTTAGCTATTTTCTATTTCATTGTCGTTTTGGTTTCCCGTATTCACTTTTATCAAAAGTATATCAAGTTGAATTATTATTCAACCATTTAATCATAACTGATAGTTTATTTAAACAGAAAATAAGGTACCATATTAATTAATCCGGCCCAGTTACACAAAAGAGAATTGTTGGTTGAGATGTGTTGCGTGACATGAACAATTCACTTTTCGCATTACTTCTTTGATTACATCTTTGTATGACAGCAACAATTTGGCCGCCATGACTAACAGAGTTTGTCAGCTATAGGAATTCTTAAAAAGTGTGACAAATTAACTGATTATGAAAGAATGCATTTTCTTAGAGTGTTTTTTTCTTATTTTCGTAACATTTTAACGATCGACATTTTGCAAATAGAATTTAGAATACAAGAACAATTTCCCGCAAGCATCATTTACGATGTGGGTAATTCGATTCAATCAAATCGACTTTGATTTGAAAAAGTAGAGCCTGAGTTTGTCTGATTTCTTCAATAAACAATTATCATTATTTCATAATATTTCAATCTAGGATTTCAAATTTTATTATTTATATAAACTTTCTAAGCGATTTTTCAAAACATTGACGGAATTTGAGCATTAAAATTTTGGTCATTCGTTCAAGTGAATAATGTTGGTTGATAAAAATATTAAAGAAAAAGAGAGTTCATCACATCTGATTTCACTTCTAGTCAAAAATAACTAAAGAATGAAATACGAAGTACAACGATGTGCTGAAAACTTTTCAACCTGACAAAGAAGGACGATAAATCCTGATAGTTATTACTTTGATTAGCATTTTTTGTTAGGGGTTCGCGACCCAAATATTTTCATCACCTCCTCGTACATTTGTACGTTAGTAGGCAGTGTTCAACCAGAATTTTGTATGCTGATTTCCAAAGTAGGAGTTACCCACTTGATAGACTGACGCAACATAATCTTCCTTATCCTTCATTTCGCTTTATTCTTTATAAAGCCAAGCAGAATAAAAATCACGGAAAAATATTATACCGACAAGAATTCCATAATTTATATTGAACCTCAACGACTTTCCTAACATAAAAGGATCTTTCGACCACACCCTTTTTCATTCATCCATCATTTTCATTTATGACCGACATATTCTTCGATCGTTAAGCTACTGTATTTCATGCAATAAAATGCGGATTTTCTCCAAAACTCCTTTAAAATTCTGTTATATTCTGTGCTAATAGGACTATAGACTTGACAAACACAGTTGATATAGTAAAGGTCTATTGTAAAAACCAGTACAATAAGAATAAAGTTAAGAGTTCTGCACAAGGTTGTCGCAAGTCAACACAGTAGTGAGTGCTACTATTGGAAGGTCGGTAGTTCTCGCGTAAGTCTGAGTCGTACTCAACAGATTCCAGCTAGTAATATTTACCAACCTCCCCACGGGGTAGGATGTGACACAAAGCCGAATTTAATGTGGGGCAATCAGAGCGCGTAGACTCGGCCAAATATTCCCCGTAGACCCCGCATAAACGGGTTCGGATCTGTCTACCACCCCGAACGAGATTCTGCCCTTCGGCATAGACACGTCCGGGTTACTCTCTGCCTTCAGGCAGAGAGTTCGACAACAGCTAAGAGCTGAGTAAGAGATCCCAGATCGTCTCTGTAGTCCGTTTACTTACAGAAACTTATGGGTAGTTACTACCTATCGTGTAATCACTCATAGGGGTGACAGGTTATTCCATTACATCAAAATTACTTTGCGTTGTTTTGCATTTCTGGTAATAGATTAATTTCTCGACACCCCTTTTTAGCCAGTAGTCAGTCCTGTGATGATTCCAGAATGAAACATTATAAAAGATGAAATTACGATTACACATCAAAATAAAAATATAGATATCTCATCTGTTGAATATTGTTTCTTTCCTAAATATTCCTTAACAGTGCATGTTATATAGTTAGAAATACGGGATATGGCGGTAGATTGAAACAAAGAATTAACTTCGAACGAAAATGAAACTCGCTATCATAGACAGTTTCTTATCTCACATTCTAACAAACGCTTTCATTATATTACACATCATTTTACTGTCAGTCGTAGCAGTAGTAGTATGAGTAATAGTTGAAATAATGTCATATACTTAAGTTCTCCTAGACTCTGAGCTAAACCTAACAAACAAAAGTCTTAGAAAAACATAGCAAAAAGTCTAAGACGAGAAGGTATGTTATTGAAATCAGATTTATCAAGTTCATGCTAAGAGGTGCATTTCAGAATTACCAGTCTTTTCAAATGTTTCAGCTTCAACTGTAGATTAATTGCATTTGTTTGAATTGAAAGTTATTGATAAAGTTGAAGGCCAAATTCCTTTGGGGGATGCAGAACAGATTGTAAAGAAATTCTTGAAGAAACTGAAGATGAATTCAAACAAGCCAAATAATAAATCAAGGAGAAAATTGTGTCAAAGTCCATATTCTAGAGTTTTGCAGACGAAAAGAATTCGTTGCT